>PVJH01037761.1:0-17691 GCA_004026705.1 Nesogale talazaci | reverse complement strand
TCAGTCCTCACGCTCTGTGACCACGTCTCAGCGAGAAGTGGCTCCCCAGCACCTACCAGGGCCTCGGGTGGGCTCCTCCTCAGGCATTGCTCGGGCCCTCTTGGTCCTGCGGTTCCTCTTGGCCAGCCGCTCAGCAAACATCTGTGCCTTTAGGATTTCAAACTGGGACCTTTCCTCAGCCTGGGGAAATAGAGGTGGGGGTGAACATGGAACATGGGGGAGCCCTCCCCACCCCGGCCCCCAGCCATGCAGGGACCAGACACCAAAGGGGAGGAGGCTGCTCACTGTCATCTCCCCCTTTTTCTTCGCATCCTTCATAAACTTCTTCCTTTTCTTCTTTCCTCTTAAGGCTAAGTCAAACTCCTGCAGGGCCTTGGCAACTGGGATGAAAGAGAGCAGGATTTCAGGAACCAATTGATCTGTCCCATCTGATAGCAAGACAGCAATTGAGGTCGGTCCGAGGGTTGAGATCAATGAGCAGCCATCGCTCTCTTCTGCTGCTCCGCCATCCTGCACACTCGTTCCACCACGACCGGCGTCAACCAGTGGAGACATTCATTATGTCTCCAGCTCCAAACGAGGAGGGTCCAGCTCCCAAGGAAGAACCCGCTCTGCCGGGAAGTGCAAGGTCAGCGGTTCGAATCCATCAGCAGCTCTTTGAGAGACGGACGTAGCGCATCCAACCTTCCGGAGGATTTCCAGCCTTGGAAGCCAGATGAGGCGATTCTACGTCCTGGAGAAGATTCCACCCCACACCTTCCCACCAACATCGCTATCAATTTATCTAACCCAGCAGTTTAACATGGTTACACCCTTGTCATCAGATAAAGCCACCCTGGTGGCTAGTGGTTAAAGTCCTCATCTGCTAACCAGAAAGGTCAATGGTTCAAACCTACCAACATTTCACCTGATGGTGCCCAGCTACCCCTGTCACCTGCTCTGAAAGGGACCCCGTTAGGAAACAGACTAAAATGCAAAACCACCAGACAGACCAGGCTTACTGGTTGGGTCGGAGTAGAGGAACCCCAAGACTCTGGTCCTTAGACCCCCATCGTTTCTGAAACTGACCAACCCTCGGGCTGATTTCTCAATCAACAGAGCAGTCTCTAAGGTGAAGCAGTGAACACTAGGGAGGTGCACACAACTTCAAGCCATCACCTACTCATGGTCGAAGGGCAGTATTTACCCAAGGACTGAGTTCAGAGGGGTCCGGGACGAAGAGTGAATTGGAGAGAGGAACAACAGGAGGTGGACAGGTGGACACAGGTGGACAGGTCTACTGCAGTGAAGGAGATTAAACAAATGTGGATGACGTGCTGAATGTCCACCTCACCACCTAGGAATCTTCACCATTTCACCAGGTTAGGCCGAGACGGGAAGAACTTCAGAGTTCTTCAGACCCCTTCTAACCTAGAACTGAAGCCGTGCCCAGAGACTAGCAGCAGTCAAATGACAGACAGGCCGATAAAAATGCACAGGAACACAATAGAAACTTGTTCCTTAGAACAATGGAATATGCACGATCGAATGGACGGCATCTGCCCAGAAGCCATGGTGAGTAAGGGGGGAAGGAAATGTGCAAACCACCAAATGGGAAATGAACTGTCACCTACAGCTCGATTAACCGAGAGGGACTATTTTAAAAACACAGAACAAACGGTTCTACTCTTGTACTAGAGGGTCCCTGTAGCTTGACCCCAACTCTAAGCCAGTGGGGATGATCAAACAAAGACACCTTCCCTTTTCAACAGTTTCATTTCTGTTACCGAAGCGTAGAAGGGGAGGGAGTGCTTCTTACCTGGCTGGGATCACCTCTACACAGGGCATCTGTGCAAGACTTGGAATGCGCAGGCCCTGCGCCCCGGTTGTGGAGTTGCTGGGACACACGGGGCAAGGCTGGGTGTTTGCTGCATTGTGAAAGGCACAGATGGAGGTGTCCCTGGACCCCTGTGTCTAGAAGTCAAAGGGCTCTCGATGTCCCCCAGCAGGGGACTGAAACCAAAGACCTGTGAGTGCCTTCTCCATTCTGACTCACAGCGACTCTGTCAGACAGAGCAGAACTGCCTCACAGGGTTCCCAAGGCTCTCAATCTTTCCAGAAACCAACTGTGGCATCTTTCTCTCCCAGGGCAGCTGGCAGATTCCAAGGACCAATCTTTAGGTTAGCAGGGAGCACATAACTACTATACCACCACCACCACCAACACACACACACACACACACACACACGCAGGGAGACTGCGGACATGGCGCCTGTCTTACTTTTCTCCTTCTTCCTCTCCTCTTTGGTCTGGAACCAGCTCCTCTCGGGCTCGTGGCCTGGGTCGTCCTTGCCCTTCTCCAGGAGCCGCTTGGCGGTGTTGATCTGGGGACAGCGACAAGAGATTGCTGTGGTCACGGCCTGCCACGGAACCCACAGCTGACCGGCAGCCATGACCCGGCGGGAAGCTTGGCGGCCTTGTGGCTCCCAGCTCGGCTCACCTGGGCTTCTGAATGCTGCATCTCCTTCTCCTCAGCCTCCAGCTGCAGCACCGAGTACACGTCCTTCTCCATTTTCTCAATCTTGTCCCGGAACTTGAGGATGACATCTGGAGGGGGAGAGGGAGGAGGACTGAAGCCAACGGGCGAGCGCTGAGAGGCCTGCCACTTGGTGGGCCCGGGTCCACGTGATCCTGGAGGACAGAGCGGTGCTGCCCTCCAGACTTCCCCAGGCCACCAGGTGACACCTCTCGCACACGCGCGTGCGGCGAGGCTGGGGCGTGCGCGCCACTGACTGTGGTTGCCAGCCCAGCGCCTGACCCACTGCGCTGCCAGGGCAGCTGCAATGCTGGGCAGCAGGTGAGCAGAGGAGGGTGGATGTGCACTTCCTGACAAAAGATCTTGACTTCTGTTTGATGCCACAGAAAGCCTGCCGGTTGCTCGGGATCGATTCGCAATTTGACGCGTTTCCCCTGTGCTCAGCAGGGCCCACACTCTGGCCCACGTCCCTGTTTCCTCGGAGCCCCTGGGCCTGGCCTGTGGCAGTGCTCCCGGGCTCCATGGGTCCATCCAGCCCTGGGGCTGCAGGCGTCTGTGCAGTGGCTTTCCCGAGAATCCTGCCCCCTCCTGCGCCACCTGTGTGGTGGGCTCTCCCCGTGCCCAGAGCGCCTGCTTTGGTCCCTGCTGTATCTGCGGCACCTGTTGACATTGGCAGGCTGGACACGCAGTTGTGCTCAGTCAAAACGGGTTCACTGGCTGGGTGTGGAAAGGCCTGGAAGAGTAGGTACCCGGACGCTGAGCGCAGAGGGGGAGGAGGACGGGGACGAGGACAAGGAGCAGAGGGATGAGGTTGCCTCTATTTTACCAACTGCTCTTTCTTGACTGAGTCGGCTCCCTGGGGACCTGTCCCGCTCTGCCTCCTGCCGGAGTGGGGACTCAGGGTGAGCCTCGTTGGGGGGTGACTGTTTTCTGGGTGCTTGAAGGATGAACAGACATCCTAGCACTGTCTGTGAGTGAATACCTAAGATGTCGGAAACTTCTTCCAAACAGACGGGCTTTCTGTGGCCCCAGGGCCTGGGTGGCGCTGTGGTTGAGCACTCCCTCGCTGGGTAGTCAGAAGGAGTCCACCCAGACAGAGTTTCTCCTCTGTCCTGCCGGGTTGTTTTCAGAGTCAACTCAACTCAGGGGCACAAGACAATGCAAGATGCAAAGAGAATAAGCCCCGTCTTCCCCTCCACTGCTGCCCCCATCCACAGAAAGGGGCGAATGGGGGGCTTGGCTACAAAAAGGCTGCAGTGATCATTTGCAGCTGGGGTGGGGGTGAGGGGCAGTGGCAGAGAGGTGGGTGGGGAGCTGTCGCAGAGCTGGAGTTCCCCCCCGGCCCCGCCCGCCCCTGACTGCAAAGCCCTCCCTTGCCTAAGGAGCTGATCCCTGCGGCTGCCTGCCCACCCCCAGGGCCCTGGGCGGGCCGGAGTGCCAGCACTCACCTTGGGGCAATATCCGTGCCTTCACAGGGGCCTTGGCCGCCTTCACAATCTCCTTCAGCATCTTCCTCTCCTCCTCTCCCACCAGGGACACGGAGCGCCCTGCCCGGCCGGCCCGCGCAGTCCGACCCACCCGGTGGACGTAGTGCTTGGTGGTGTTGGGCATGGTGAAGTTAATGACCTGGGAGGCCACAAGGGAGCGCTGGTCAAACCTGGGCGGAGGGCAAGCAGGGCTGTGCCAGGTGGCTCAGGAGCCCTTCCCCAAACTCAGGGAGGACGGGACTTGCTCACCGTTTTGACGCCATCAATGTCAAGGCCGCGGGCTGCCACGTCAGTGGCCACCAGGATGTCAATCTGCTCATCTTTAAAGCGTCTAGAAACAGTCACCCACAGATGTTCACCCAGGGCCCTCCTCCGGCAGAGGGCAGGGTGGGATGGGCACAGGGCATGACAGCCATCCTCACACGAGCCAAAGCAGAGAGGGCACGGTTCTGCGCCCACATTCATTTGGGAGCCACAGAGCTAGACCAGGGGAGGGGGGGTGGGGGGCCCCCGAAGCAGGTGCCAACCCCTCTACTTTTCCTTAGCTCCCTCCGGAGGTCGGGGTGAGGCTTGCTCCTGGCCTGCTGGGCTCACTCCCTTCAGCCTGGCCTCCCTCACTGCCATCAAGGGGGTGCTGACTCAGCGACCCGCCAGGACAGGGCTGAACTGCCCCTGTGGGTTCCTGGAACTCGTTACAGGAGCAGACAGCCACATCTTTCTCCCAAGGAAGGGCTGGTGACTTTGAACTGCTCGCCTTGTTGCATTTAGAGGCCCAAAGCATAAGCCACGATGCCACCAGGGCTCTGGTCTGCTCTATTTCAAGCCCACCAAAATCTGAACTTCCCCATGGAAAAGACACAGCACGGGGCACAGCAAAACAGATGGCCAAGAAATAGCTGCAGGCTGAGCCTGGCTCCTGTCCCGCAGGCCTGGCGAGGCTCACTGTGCAGGAGGCGGCTCACTGTGCAGGAGGCGGTCTGCGGGACACTGGCTTCGCCAGGTCTTTGCGGGTGGGGCTTCCTGTTGTGCCACTCCCTCTCCCCCACTGACCCCAGGTCCCCCACAATACGGGCACCACACGAGCTTAGGATGCCGGAGGCCAGAACAGATGGAGACCCGACCGCACAGGGCTCAGAGCTGTGTTTCCAAAGTGGGCAACAGAAGGCTCCACCCGCCTGTGACCGCCCTAACCCAGCCCTTCAGGTGGCGGGGCGCCCTCTGCCCAGCCCCGCCCCCTCTTTACCGGAGGGCCTCCAGCCGCTGTGTCTGGGACAGGTTCCCGTGGAGCTCGCCCACCTGCAGCCCCATGAGCCCCAGGAGGATGTGCATGCGGTGGGCCTGCTTCTTGGTCTGGGTGAAGAGCATCACGTGGTCTGTGAAGGTTCTCGTCAACAGAGCTGCCAGGGGGCACAAGCAAGCAGGGAGGAGTCATCAGTCTCCGGGGCAGACCCTCCCTACCCTCGGAAAGATGACGGAGCTACACCTGGCCCAGAGGAGGCAGGCGAGCCTCGGCGCCAGAACCCCAAGTGCAGGGTGGAAGACAGGCTGCTGCCTGAGAGTAAGAAAGAGGACAGAGGGAAGATGGACGCAGATCACCCACACGGAGATCTGGGGATGACTGCAGGCAGAAGGAATCCCAGCAAAAAGGCCGCCAAGCAGGAGCAAACTCTGCAGTCAGGACAGGAAGATGCTGTGGCCGAGCAGCAAGGCCAGAGGCAGGGAGGACTCAGAGGGCGCTGACAGCTGAATCGTGGCACAGAGGCACCACGGGAGAGTCTGAGCAGGGCAGTCCCACAGAGACAGAGCTGGTTTCCAGTCCCTGTGCGGGGAGGGCTCACCCGGGGAGAGCAGCTAGGAAGTATCCCAGGGACTGGTGGGGGCAGAGGGGGCGGGGTGGCACGAGTCTGGGGTGGGGGGGAGCAAGGGGATAGCAAGACGGGATGCCTAGGCATCAGTCAGAAGCCCACCCTCCCAGTCTGCCCTGGGGCGTCACCTGCCACAATGGCCTCTCGGTCCCCCTCCCGATTGGGCCGGATGCGGATGAATTCCTGCCGCAGGAAGGGCGCCACGTCCGTGTTGCTGTTGACGAAGATGCGGACGGGATTCTTCAGGGACACGGAGGCCAGGTCCTTCACCTGCCGGGCAAGAGCAGACTTTGCCTCTGCTGGACCCCCAGCCCCACGCCACAGGGCTCGCCCCCACCCGCCCTCAAGGCCCGGCCCGCCCACCTCGTCCGTCATGGTGGCCGAGAAGAGCATGGTCTGGCGGTGGTGGGCGCACATGCGGATGATCTCCTTCATCTGCTCCTCGAAGTACTCGTCCAGCATCCTGGCAGTGGGAGGTGGGGAAACCCAAGTCTGGCTGGGGGCTCCCCTGGGGCCGGGGCAGCGGGCAGGCCTGTGCTGTGTGGCCAACACTGGAGACTGACTAGGTCAGTGGGCGACCTGGGTTCCTCTTCCAGCCGTGGGTCCCCAGCGCAGCCACCACAGCATGCTGCTGCAGTGGCCAATGGGTCTCACAGAGTGCCTGGACGCAGACAGACCAGGAAGAAAGGCCCGGCAATCTCCCTGGGAAAGGTCGGCCCAAAGAAGGGCCTGTGGGTCAGAGGCCCTGACTGCTGTGGACGAGGCAGCCAACCCCACCCCAGTCAGCCTCCTTGTCAGCAAGATTCACTCGGATTTCAGCAAAGTTTTCACCCCGCCACCTGTCCTTCTGCTGAATGACTGACTCACAAGGAATCCCCCCGAGCGCTTCGCCCCCTCAATGCTTCAGGACCTATGTCCCAGGAACCACAGCCTCCACGCCAATGGCAGCATCACGCCACAACACTGCACCGGTCTTGTACGCGACCTGAATGTCCTACGTTAGCCAGCGGGTAACCTTTCATCTTTAAAGCCAGGCACTACCTTTGGTCGCCGTGCCTCTTTCCAAACCAAAAAACATTCAAACCCATGCCATCGAGGGAGTGAACCAGGGAGACCAGAGAGGAGAGGGCACAACGGGTCCCTAAGCTTCCCGAGGCTGTCAGTTTCCCTGCCCAGCCGCTGGGGGCCCACACTTCTGTTGGGAGACGACAGCTATTAAAACTCTGTACCACCAAGATCCCTGAGTGTCCATTCATCAGGAAAAGTTTCCTCCCGCCTGTCCTTTGGGGAGGGGAGGGGGCACCTTTCATGGCCCTGCGACTCTGGAAGCATTTCAGCTGCCATTTGGGAAGCTATCAGCCCCTGCCCTGCATGTCCTGGTGAGAGACAGCCCTGGGGCCACCCATGCGCTGCACTCGTCGCTGACTCTGACCGCCGCCTGCTCTGCTGGCCCCTGGGGTCTGCCTGCTCCCCCCAAGCCCCTCAGGACCTTGCCCCTTGTCAATACTACGGAATCTGTGAGGGCAGCGGCTGCAGCCCAGCGCCAGTGACGGTCCTGAGTGGGCGTGTCTCCTTAGGCCAAATCATGCTTCCAGAGCCTCCGCTAGCCCCTGGGAGATGCTGGGCATTTTCCAAAAGGCAGGCTGGCGTCCGGGGCAGTCTCTAGGCCCCTCAGGCAGGGGGACTCATACTCCTCAGGACTACCTGTCAGCCTCATCCAGGATGAGCACCTCGATGCTGCTCAGGTGGAAGGAGGGGCAGTTGTGGAGGTGGTCGATGAGCCGGCCCGGCGTGGCGATCAGGATGTCAGGTGCGGCCCGAAGAGCAGCTTCCTGCGACTTGACGTCCAGGCCACCTGCGGGGTGGGGGAGAGGCCGCCCCGGCCCAGTCAAGCTCCACCAGAGCTTGCTGCCCACCTGCCAGGTCAGGTCCTGTGTCAGGCACTTCAGCGCAGAAGTGGCCAGGCCCGCAAACTCCCTGCTCGTGTGGGCCATACACTACCCGGGGAGGTCCCACACTTCCTGCCAGTCCTCCGAGTGCAAAACCCAAAGGAATAGAAGGGCACCAGGGACTTGCAACAGCCCGGAGATAGGGGACAGCGGGGACTGGCCAAGTCCCTAATGGGGGCGCTGCCAGCTGCCGGAGAAGGGCTTAGAACAGACACTGGGGGCCGCCGGAGTCAGCCATGCAGGGAAGTGAACTGAGGGTGAAATGAGGGTCAGGGACAGGCCCTCGCGTCGCCCTGGAAACATATGATGCCCCAACAACCTTTTGCTTTTGCTCCCATAATTTTCCCTTTTTCCTTTTCGAGGTCACTAAGTTCCCATCAAGCCCCTGCCTCCTCTCTCCACTCTCCTCCCGGGCGGGGAGGGGCCGCAATCCCCCTTTCACAAGGCGCCGTCCCCGACCGTGTCATCCTCCACCAGGCCAGGGTACCTACGGCTGGCAGGAGACTCACCCACAGCCAGACAGGTGGTGATGTTGCAGAACTGGGCCAGCTGCTTGGTGACGGCGTGCACCTGGATGCCCAGCTCCCGGGTGGGGACCAGCACCAGGACCCGGGTGACGGCTGCCTGGCGGGGCTTATAGATCAGCCGCTCCAAGACCGGCAGGGCGAAGGCAGCGGTTTTACCTGCAGGGCAGGGCAGCGGAGAAGCAGACGGTGGGCCCCTGCTCGGCTCGTCGGTCCGACCCCAGCCTTGCACACTCTTTCAGGGGACGGAGGAGCCCGTGTGGCACACTGGGCTTCCCACAAAACCGCCTCGGAAGGCAGAGACGGCTTGACTGCTGCTTGTACACACGTTGTCATCGTCACATGTACTTGTATGAACTTACGTACTTGACACAACTGCTGTATGGGTTGTTAGAAGAGTGAGAAGACAGACAGACAGACAGACAGACAGACACACACACACACACACACACACCCCATAAAAATGACTTTTTTTTTTTTAAGTTTTATTAGTTGTAGGTATCACTGCCCTCTGGTGGTCATGGGAGCTACCCAGCCTTGCTGCTGCTGGATTTGAACCACGACGTCCGTGGGCCGCAGTCCCGCACTCAACCACTTAGGCCACCGGGGCTCAGCTCTAAAATGACTTATTAAAATTTCAAAAAGAAAAAAGGAAGAGGAGCTGAGCCCCGGTGGCGTAGTGGTTATGCGCGGGACTGTGGCCCACTGGGATGGAGGTTTAATTCCAGCGGCAGCTCTACAGGAGCAAAGGCTGGGCCTCCTACTTCTATCACCAGAGGGCAGTGATGGCTCCCCGCCCCCCAAAAAAGGAAGAATGCAGACAAGAAACACAGGAAGAAGGTGGCATATGGGGGGGCTCGATGGAAGGGTTACAATGAGTGAGATGGAAGAACACTGTGTGTGAAATGTTGAATGTAAGACAGATAATCTGCCCAATATACTTTCTCCCAAGTCATAAGAAATTAAAAAAAGGGTTGAGTCCCGGTGGCGTAGTGGTTGTGCACGAGACTGCAGCCCACTGGGATGGAGGTTCAATTCCAGCAGCAGCTCCACAGGAGCAAAGGCTGGGCCTCCAACTCCCACCAGAGGGCAGTGATGGCTCCCCCCCAAAAAAAACAAACAAAAAAGATAATTTTAAAAGAGAAAAAAAAAAAAGAGAGAGAGAGAGAGAGAGAGAGGGCTGAGCCCCGGTGGCGTAGTGGTTGTGCGCAGGACTGCAGCCCACTGGGTTGAAAGTTCCAGCAGCAAGGCTGGGCCTCCTACTCCCACCACCAGAGAGCAGTGATGCCCCAAAAAACAAAACCAAAAAAGAGAGAGTCAGGATCTTAGAAACCCAGGGGACAGTTCCCCGCCCCAGAGAATGAAGGTGAGCTGGCATGGACCCCTGTTGGTGAGTTTCTGTGAGGGGCTATGAGTGGGAAGAGACTTGAAAGCACCCCCAGTCCCACCCCGACCCCTACTGGTCAGCTTGGAGGACTCATGCTATTTTTGCTACTTCCTGTGAACCTACGATTCCAACAGAGAGAAATCCTTCTCGCCTAGACTGTGCCACCTGTCTCACTTTGGGATGGTTCCTGATATCGCTACAAACACTTCCAACGTTGCCCGCCGTCAGTCTAAGCACATGTGAAAGTGCACACGCGGGCATGCTGGGTGCCCCCAGATGGCACCAAGCTGCAAGGTCGGCGGTTCAAACCCACCCCCACCCACGTGCCTGGGAGACCTGCCTGGCAATCTGCTCCCGAAAGGTCCCACTTGTGATAACCAAATGGGAGCCCCTCGAGCCTGTCCACTGGGGCCACCCACGCGTGGGAGCAAATCCTGTGGCAAGAGCCACGACAACAGAACCAGACATGGGGCACGGCAGGTGCGGTTGGTCAACTTCACTAACTCACTGCTCTGGAGTTGAGGCTGGCTCACAGGGACCAGACCGGGACAGGACAGAACAGCCCCTGTGGGTCTCCGAATCTGTCACTCTAAGGGAGTTCTCCCAAACTTCACTGAAAAGGCAGCAAGCTCAAGCTCCCGGATCACACTCTTGACTGGAGACAAGAAGACCACTTCTGTGCTGACAGAAGTGTGACAGTGTGGGTAGCCCATTAGAGGGCAAATGGGGAAGCAGCTGTGTGCTTATTTGCACTTGAGTAGAACTGCATTCCTATTACATTTGCATTTGAAAAAAAAAAACAAGTTTAGAAGATACCCACAAGCCCTGGTTGGAGTGGGGGCTGGGGAACCGGGAGATGCTCACTGTGTATTTTCTAAAGGGGCTGACTTTTCCGGCACCCACAGAACTCTTAAGTCGGCAAGGAAGAGAGAAGGACAGGCACTGCAGGCAGGCCTCCCCCGAGGCTGTGCAGGTCCGGTGCCAGACCACTGCAGGAGCGCCAGGGTCGAGAGCAAGCCCCTCTCAGGGTGGTGGGCACACCAGTTACATGACAGGACGCAGAACGGCAGTGCAGCCCTGGTGGCGCTGCGGTTGCACAGCGAGGTAGCCCACGCACCACGTGCAGTCGAAGCCAGCAGCAGCCCCCCACTGAAAAACAGGGCTCTCGGCTTCGGTGACGTCGGTCTCAGCGGCGTCAATTCAACGGCAATGCGTTTGGTCTAGTTTAGAGCACTGGTTCTCCTCCTTCCTCCTGCCTCGACCCTTTCATACCAGTCCCTCATGGGGTGGCCACTGCTCTCCCCCCCCCGCCGTAAAATTATTTCATTGCTACTTCATCACTGCCGTCTTGCTACTGCTACCGCTACGAATCGGGCAGCGCCTGTGAAAAGGTCATTGGATCCCCAAAGGGGTCGCGACACACCGGTTGCGAACCGCTGGTTTAGTCGATGGGGACTAGCCCTGGTGGCTTCGCACACTGGACAGCTAACGGCAAGGTCAACGGTTTGAGCGCACCAGCCGCTCCCTGGGATAAACGTGAGGTCGCCCACTCCCGTAGAGTGAGGGTCTTGGAAACTCACAGGGGTGGGTCTCCCCTGCCTTCCAGGGTCGCTCTGAGTGGGCACGGAGTGGCGAGCTGTGAGCTTGGCTTCTCAGCTTTGCGGTGAGCAGCTTTTTAAGTCTCGTCGCGTCACATCCGCTGTCCCTACCCCCAGCTGCAGGCAGTAGCTGCGGAGACCTAGTCCCAGGCCCCTCTGCATGGCCGCTGGCACTGCCGATAATTGGGGCAAGCAGTCCAGGCTGGGCAGGGTGCAAGTTCTTTCCAGTCGTTCCCCGACCAAGGGGCTTCCCTTCCTGCCACCTCCTTTCAGGTACCAGCACAGGGGACAGAAACTAACCATCTGGGAGGAGCGGTTATGAAGACAACATGTAGCAACAGGTCGTCAGGATCCCCAATAAGGGGCAGGAACCCCGGCTGCCACCTGATCCTGACTCCTGGGGAGCAACAACCAGCCTCCAAAGAGTTTCTGGGATCAACCCCTTTCAGGAACAGATGGCCAGGCTTTTCTTCCAGGGTGCCCTGGGATGACCTTGAACCATTAACCTCCTAGGGATCAGTCAACCCCATAACTACTTACGCCACCCAGTGACACCGAATCTTCACAAGTCACTGAGACCAGCCTAAACTGCTGTGACCGGTTTTCTTTTCAAAGAGAAGGCATTAACAAACTGACCTTTGGTTATCACCCTGGGCTCCTCTCCCTCTTACCGGTCCCGGTGGCAGCACAGGCACAGATATCCTTCCCGAGCAGGCCCACGGGGATACACGCCTTCTGGATGGGGGTGGGCTGCTTGAAGCCCATGGCGGAAATGGCCTGGAGATAACACAGCGTGGGGGGAGAGGTGGGGAAGAGACAGCTTCTGAGCAGGTGGGATCCCCAGAGCCCCGGCTCCTGCTCCATTCTAATCCCTCAGATCCCCCCAGGCCTAATTCTTAGGCAGTGGTTCTCAACCTGTGGGCCCAGACCCCTTTGGGGGTCGAATGACTCTTTCACAGGGACCGCCCGATTCCTAACAGTAGCAAAATGACAGTGATGAAGTAGCAATGAAAATGATGTCATGATTGGAGTCACCAAGACATGAGGCACTGAACAAAAGGGTCGCAGCATGAGGGAGGTGGAGAACAGCTGCTCCAGGCGCTGGGCTGCGGCAGAAAAGCCCTGGAATGACGCCCCCTTAAGACGCGAGTCAACAATCCACCGCAGATCAACCGAGTCTGCACCAGGCATACGGATCAATAAAGGTCCACGTGATAAGGAGGGGAAATTCGGGGAGCACATATGTCACTAAGGGAGGTAGTGAGTGCAGCGGGGTTGGAGGATGGAGGGTACTGAGCAGTTAGGAGAAGGTCACGCTGAGCACAAGATACTAAGTGGTGATTGGGGGGAGAAGAGTGTTCAAGGCCGAGGGAACAGCAAGTGCAAAGGCCCTGGGGAAGAAAGCCAAGGCACCTGAACTGTCTGAGCGTCAGCAAGGAGGTCTTTGGGGCCTGACCAGAACAGGTGTTACCAGGTACCATCAGAGAGGATTCGAAGGGAAGGGCCTTGTCCACTCTGGGAAGCACCGTGGCTCTGACCCCAAGTCAAGCTAGCAGCCATCACAGGGACTTAGTGAAACAGGTCATCATTTATTGCTCAAGAGGGGTCTCAGGCAGCCGTGCGCTACAGAAGCAGACGGGGCAGCCCATGAGGGGGGTGACCACCTCCACCCCACCAGGACCACAGAGCCACTACCTTCAGCAGAGGTCGGGAGAGGTTCATGTCCTGGAACGACAGGTTCTCGTCATACTGAGACGCATCTTCAAAGAATCCTCCTGCTTCCTGCACCACAAAAGCAACCACAGGGACTGGGCATGCAGCCTGGTAGGAAGGGCCTGGAATTGCTGACGGGCCCCCACATCCCACCAGGCTGCCAAGTCCTCACTCACCTGTCCCTTCTTCTTCTTCCTCTTCTGTTCTTTCACCTTGAGCATATCTATGGAGAAAAGCACAGCGAGTGGCCAGGGCTTCTACGGGCACGGCCCCCAGTCTGCTAGACACTGCTTAGCGGCCTGCCTTCTGCTCTGAATCCCAGCCAGAAAGAGATCCTGAAGAACGACTGTCCACACAGCCACAGGCGGGTTTTAAACACTAGCTGTGGAACTGCAGGAATTCTGACACAGGAAAGCTAGAGGGGGTGGGGGAAGCCCTTTCACGGCCCCTCCGGTTCTTCCTGTCATCTCACCTGCTTTGGTGAGGACGCTCTCCTCAGCAGAGGAGTAGTCAGTCTCCGATTCTTCTTCTTCTGAGCCTTCCTTGTCTCCCCCTCCCAGGTCTCCCTGCCCTGCGGGCTCAGAGCTGTCTTTTGCAGCTTGTTCCTCCTCTGACTTCTCGGCCTCCGCTTCCTTCTCCTTCTCTGACTTCCCGGCTTTGGCTTCTTTTTCCTGGGAAACAGCAAAAGCAAATGAGGGTAGCTTCAAACACAGGAGAAGCGGGACCCACGGTGGCCAGAGTTGGCTGTCCAGCGGGGACACTCACAAGCCACACACGGAGCAACAGCCCAGCTCAGGCTCCCCAAGAAACAGTGGGGGACCTCCTGAGAGGACACCTTGGTGTGCAGTGACAGAGAAGCAATAGCCTCCTGCCCTCACCTCCGTTTTCCTCTTCTTTCGAACTTTCTCGATCTTCTCGTCCAACGTCGTGGCTGCTCTCTGCAGATAAACATGAGAGAAGAACATGACACAGGCGTGAGAAGAGGAGTCAGAAAGGAACGTTAAGGACGACCTGCTCGTCCTGGAACAGGTGACTCAAACCCCGTGCACTCCAAACACGGTCTCCTTGGGAAAACAATGAAAATGAAAAGGCCCCAGTGAGAATGTCCACGTCCAGCATGCCGACTGTACAGAGCCCTGCGACGACCACGAGACGCCTTCTTCTACCTGAGCTCGACTCGGAAAGAGGCCTGCCCTTGCCAATCAGCATGACAGAGCCTACACGGGTTTTGATTCATCTGAACTGACGCCCAAACCCGAACAGAATCAGGTAGTGCTGCTCATTGTTGAAGCTTTAAAAAAGATAAATGAATCTTAAAAAAAAAAAAAAGGGAGGGGGAGAGGGGTGGGAGGGAGAAGGGGGAACAGATCACAACGATCAACACAGAACCACACACCACACACTTCCACCTCCGGGGGAAAGCACAGAAACCACGAGGGAAGGGAGACAGTGGTCAGGGTGAGATAAGAAAATAGCAACCAGGCTGAGGCCCGGTGGCATTAAGTGATTGAGTGCGGGACTGCAGCCCTTGGGCTTGGCGGTTCAAATCCAGCAGCAGCTCTCAGGAGCAGCACTGGGTAGTGCCCATGACCACCAGAGGCAGTGTTGGCCCACCCCCCCCCCCAAAAAAAACAACAAAAAAAGAATTGTGAGTACAAAAGAAAGGGGGTGTGGGGGCAGGTGCGGGGGCAACCGCCTTCTCAAGATGCCCTTCACCAGGCAGTCCTGGTTCCACTTCTACCGAGGAGGAGGAGGAGGAGGAGGAGGAGGAGGAGGAGGCGGAGTGCAGAGAGGCGGCCCCTGGCTTTCTCTGAAGCCTCAGCAATGGACCAGAGCGCTGAGACAGTTCCTTCGAGCTCGCTACTAGGCTTCAAAGAAGCGCAAGGGACCTTCGCACCTGAGCAGGCAACACCATCTGTGGACAGCTGGGGCTGTGCCGTGGAGGACCCAGGGGCCCGCAGCAGTGCTGCCCGAGGAGAGCGCTGGGTGACGTGCCGGGGAACACCCATGTGTACGGGGGGCAAGCGCCACTCTTGAAAGCACAGTGATCACCCAGGTGGCCTGTGAGTCTGTCTTCAGGTTCCAGATGACAAACTGACAGAACACATATTTCCTTCCCGGACTCATCCCCGAGTCTGAATCCCTTCCTAAGGAGGCTGGGTTAACAGAGCTCTGCCCCAGGCAAGCCGATAAAGGCCTATTTGGGGGTACTTAAACCACTGGACTAGAATCATGAGATTTCCTCTAGAGGGGTGGGTGTGTGTGTGCGCGCGTGCGTGAGTGTGCTTGTATTTTAATGTCCACAAGGAAAGAAAAAGCAAGAAGGGGCTGAGCCCCGGTGGCGTAGTGGTTGTGCGCGGGACTGCGGCCCACTGGGACGGAGGTTCAATTCCAGCAGTGGGGCTGGGCCTCCTACTCCCACCACCAGAGAACAGTGATGCCCCCCCCCCCAAAAAAAAAAAAAAGAAAAAGCAAGAAGCCTTTGGTATATCACTCAGGTAAACGTGAGCTCAAAAGTCCCTTGCCCAAGAAGGGCGGGAAGGGGCATTTTGGCACTGGTGGCCCTGCACCACGAAGGACACATGGCTCTTGCTACCACCTCTCATCCCCACCTGCATGCGCAGAGACCTGTCCTTGGCAGAGTCTCCGATGAACTCATACTGGCATCATTTCATAGTTACTTCCGTTTGAGTCAAGGCAGTGGGTTATTTATGACCACCTGTCTCCACCCGTCCAAACTGCATTACACATTTGCACAGGAGCCCCCACCACTGCTGGATACAAGCGAATGGAATAAAGAGAGGTTCTAGTTTGACCCTGAAGCCCACTGGCCAAGGCTAAAGCCTCACCTTCTTCTTGAGCTGGCTCAAGACATCAGCCATGGCCCAGCTGCCATCGTACAAGCCCTCCTTCTCAGTGAAGACAAAGTCGGGGTTGAAATCGGCACTTCGGTTCTTCTGCAAGACTTTCTGTCTTCTGCCCAGCACAATGGGCCCCTGGGAAGAGGGAGCAACAGGGTGACCAACAAGACATGGGGCCGAGGTGAAAGGACAAGGCAAGAATTAAAAAAATAAAAAACAAAGTGTGAGATCCCAAGCCAATGGGAAGTGCGGAGTGGGGAGGCATGGAAAACAACAAATACCCTTAAAATCTATTAGAGGAAAAAGGATGTATCAAAATGAAAACCTAGGTTAAATAGAAGGCAGCACCCCCCTCAAAAAATTTCAAAATAATCCCAACTCTATCAAGGAATCACAATAAATACGGACACAAATCACCAGATCAAAAAGATAGCTGGCAGATGTGTCAAGGCAGCTGTTTACAAGAGACATACCTGAAACTTTCAAAAGCCGAAACAAAAATGGGAAGAAAAAGACAAAATGACAAGCAAATAAAAAGCAAAAGACAGGGCTGAGCCCCGGTGGCGTAGTGGTTGTGCGGGGGACTGCGGCCCACTGGGATGGAGGTTCAATTCCAGCTTCGCGGAGCAAAGGCTGGGCCTCCTACTCCCACCACCAGAGGGTAGTGATGCCTAAAAAAATTTTTTTTAAAAAGCAAAAGACAGCTGGTCTGGCTAGCTTAGTTTTAATAAAAGAGACTTCAGGTAAAACGCAACATTAGAAAACGGAGTCCCCGGGCTGAGCCCGGGTGGCATAAGTGATTGAGTGTGGGAGCGGTCAGCCGGCTTGGCGGTTCAAATCCAGCAGGAGCAGCACTGGGTAGCGCCCATGACCACCACAGGTAGTGATACCCCTCTCCCCCCCACCCCCAGAAAACGGAGTCCCCCAAGGGTCGCTACCTCTCTAAGGTGTTGAAGTGTAAGAAAGGCACTTTGGGGGCTGAGCCACGGTGGCGTAGTGGTTGTGCGCGGGACTGCGGCCCACTGGGATCGAGGTTCTATTCCAGCTCCTCGGAGCAAAGACTGGGCCTCCTACTCCCACTACCTGAGGGCAGTGATGTCTCCCCCCCCCCCCAAAAAAAAAAAAGGCACTTTGAAGACTAAAGTGTGAGGACCGGAGTCATGGCATTTTGGAGCATCTCACATGCAGGTGAAAGGTGGACAATGAACAAGGAAGGCGGTGTCCACTAAAGCTCTAATCCTGCATGCAAACACATTCCTTATCTTTCTCCCGAGGTGGGCCGGAAGGGGTTTGACCCACGGATCTTTCATGTGGCTGCCCTACACTTAACCCAGTGCACCACCAGCACTTCTTATCCAGAGGGCAGCAAGCTATAGCAAAGTTTCGTGTTCTGCCCAAGAGATCCAAGCCCAGATATTTCAGTTCCAGAGTCTAAGCTCCTAACCACTATTCAACAGTCCCCTTTCATAGACTGACATCTAACTAGAAACTGTCAATAGTATGTAGGGGGTGCCACAGAGGAGAAAAAGGGGTCACTGGGCCATGTGGGGTGGGGACGAAAGACTTCCAGGATGAAGTCATCTACCACTCTTCAATTTCAGAGCTGGCTAGAGGCCTCTAGGCAAAGCAGAGGGAAGCGTGTGGCAGGCAGAGGAACAGAAGGACCAAACAAGGATGAAACCATCTCTCGTGGATCCGAGGAGACGGCCTACTCAGGAGGAGATAGAATAAAGAATATGCAGGTCTCTGAAAAGTGAAGTGCGCTTGGCTGCAGTGTCAACGGTGAGAGAG
>PVJH01037760.1:0-17691 GCA_004026705.1 Nesogale talazaci | reverse complement strand
GATCATGGTGGGGGGTGGGAGGAAGCATTGAAGAACTAGAGGAAAGTTGTGTGTTTCATGCTCGTTACACCGCCCCTTGAGAGCCCATACATCTTTATGGGAGTAGGAAGTCCTGTCTCTCTCCCATGGCGCTACTGGTGTTTTCAAACTGCTAACCTTGTGTGGTTAGCAGCCAGGTTGCATAGCTCACAATGACACCAGGTCCCCCTTCCCCAGCTGGATGTGCGATCATTGTTAGCCACTCTTGTATCTCCCCTTTCCTTTTCTCAGAAGAGTGGCAGGAGACCTCCCTGCACAGGCTTTTTGAAGGTATCTTTGTTTGGGATAGCTGGGGTATCCCACCTGGAGCAGTGGAATCTCGGGCACCTCGTGGCTGGGGAGTGCTACTACAGGTGGCCAGGTTGCACCCCAGGAAGGCTGGGGGACATCTGAGGGACCCTGGAGACTCTGCCCCTGTCAGAGTAGCAGATGATTGGCCTAATGAAGTGGGGTGGGGGTGGGGACAGGATCCCCCACTAAGACCCAGCTTGGATGTCTGGCCCATAGGCAGGATTTCCATAGGATTTTTAGGTTTAAAGTCTGCCCCCCAGGTAGGAAACGTCGTCACTGCCAAGCTGTGGGTGTAGGGGAGTCTAGGGAGACAAGGGGAACCCAGAGGTGGAGTTAAAGGGAAAACAAGCAAGGGGTATCCTCAGGCCCTCTGCTTACACGGACTTCTTCCCAGGTTCTGCCAGGCATTTGGCTGGTGGTTATTGTAATAATTCTGCATGCTTTTTCTCCAGAGAAAATTTACATAAGTGTCAGGCTCTGCAGAGGCCAGGGTCCCAGGTTTGGATCCTGGACCCACCCAGCTGCCTTGAGTTCCTACCGCTTTAACCCCCTGTCCTGCTTTTCAGTAAGACCGTTCAGAACTGTGTCCCCCCCGCTCCTCCTCCCAAGCTTCCAGACATGGAATTCATGATTCTCCTTTCCCAAAGAAGAGGCCCTCAAAATGTATTCCACCAACATGTGGAGGTGTGTGTGGGAGGTGCTTTATAAAAATGCCCCTTCCCCGGCTGGCCTCAGACCCCTTTGCATCTTTCCTGGGACAGAAAGAAAGGGAGTTGGGACTGTCTTTTCAATAAGTGACCCACTCAGTTGGTTCTCACGTGCGAGGGTCTCTAAAGGGTTCTAGGCACCGCCCTGGCTCCCCATCAAGGTCTGCCTGGTTTATAATGGGAATTCTGCCCCCTGAACAACAAACTCTAGACCAGGGGTCCTCAAACTTTGGCCCGCGGGCCACATGCAGCCCGCTGCGGACATTTATGCAGCCCTTCAGGTGTTTTTGCTACCGCTTAGCAGCCAACTCATCCGGGGCCCGCAGTGAATTTGTTCATAGTTTTTTTTTATAGACCCCTCCCCCCCTCCAGTGGTCTGAGGGACAGTGAACTGGCCCCATTTAAAAAGTTTGAAGACCTCTGCCTATGTAAGTGCCTCCCCAGGGCATGCTGCATTCGCCCGTTAAGGGAACATTTTCAGGTTTCTGGCTCGGCTTACGGTGCTAAAGATGACAGCTCCGGGACAGCTGAATGCCTTTGTTGTAACCACCAGCAGTTGGGCAGCCTTGGCAGTCGGGGACTGTCCCCCGAGGAACGTTGCTGGCCCCAGCCTACTGCTCCAGGCTGGCTGGGCCGCTAAGCATCAGGGTCACATAGGTGTGGCCAGGTTTGGAGCCGGCTCCAGACACACAAGTGTCACTGGGTGAGGCAAGTCGATGTCACACAGGAGCCCGCTGGCCTGGCCTCGGCCTCCCTCGCCAACCACCACAGAGTCCCTTCCCTCTGGGCTTGAGGATGGGTGCTCCCAGGCTCTTGCTGTTTAAGCCGTGCTAAATTTACTCTCCCCTGGTGCCGTCTGCTTCCCGCAGATAGTGCTCTTCAGCAGCCTGCGGGGCTGGTGGTGGGGCCGGAGACCCAAGAGCCCCTCGATAAGCACCCTCAGGGGTGCCCCTGGGAGGGAAGCCGCCCTGCAGACTTCCGGGGACAAGCTGCCCCAGCTCTGCAGGCCTCGCCAGCTTCCAGCCTCTGCTGGGCACTCAAACCAGATGTTTGGTTCTAACTCGAAGTGACCGTCCGTCAGCATCTCTGACCAGTAGAGTCCCCAAGGCTGGGCTCTGCCTGCCACATCTCTCTGCGTGCCTGCTGTGCCACCAGCCCGGCAAGGACCCCGGGCCAGCCTGTCTTTCCTTCCACCCCTTCCCTCTACTCCCTATGCCCTTCCCCCCAGGCACCTGGCTCTTCTGGCTCTCACCACCCCCAGGATGCCCTGCTCTTCCAGGCTACAGCGTCCCCTGCCACTGTCTCTCTCAGTCTCCCCAGGGTCCCCCAAAGAGTTTGTGGTTCCCTGTGTCAGGTTGGAGAACGGGACCCTCAGATTCAGTCTGGGGTGACACATGTGATCATACCGGTGCCTGCAGGGCATTTTGTGCATCTGCGTCTGGACGGGGTGTGTGGGCATTGGTGGAGACTCTGGTGGGTTCCCAGCCAGCGCCCCTCATGTGCTCAATCCCTGTGGCTGGCAGTAGCGTGAACCAAGCCAGCAGAGACCAGGTGCATCCATAGTTGGCCAAGGGGCGGCCTCAGGCCTTTGGCTCACAGGGTCACGGAGAGCCGTCGGGGTGGAGTGGACTTTTACCTCCCCTCTCCCCTGCCTCCCTTCTTTTCCTTCTTCCTTTCTCCAGCCATAGAGACCCCAGACTCCATCAAGTCAGTTTTGACTCCTGCTGACCCCTCGGACGGGGCCTATGGTTTTCCAAGACCCTCACGCTTCACAGGGAGGGAAAGCCGCCTCTTTCTCCAGGAGTCAGCTTCCTGGATGGTTTTAAACATGCAGACCTTCGATGTCTTCGGAATCAACTCAGTGGCAGTTTCTGAGACTTGAGCTTGTAACCCAATGCGGCAACCCGGTTTTCTTTGTGATGTAAACAAGCCCTGCCTTTGTAAGGTGTGCTTTCTGCCTCATCCCGCTGGAAATACAGAAAAAGAGCCAATTGGGTAGACCAGCAAGATCCTCAGGATGAGAGATGACCCAAGAACCCAGGCCTACCCATCTCACCCTGCGGATTCGATGCCAAGTCAGAGGCCCCAACAGGACAGGATGGACTTGCCTGCTGGGGGTTTCCGAGACCGTAATTCTCCATGGGGGAGAGTGGAGAGCCCGTCTTCCTCCCGATATGGGTTAATGGAGGCTTACAATACTTCATCGTCTTCCCCAAAGCTGACTGAGAACCTTCCTCTGAGGTCACGTGCACTGTCGTCCATCTGGAAGAAACCTCGATGGCGTTGGCCAAAGTCTGCAGCCATCAGCTGCCCCCGACGAGGAAAACCCCAAAGATTTGCTTCTAGAAAGATCCACCGCCGTTGAAGTGGGTCGACCCTGTCCTGTAAACCCACTATGTGTCAGAGAGAAAATTAATTTCTATTCTTTCAAAACACACTGCTTAGTGTGACCTTGGTCCCACTGCCTACTATGCAGGGGGGAAACACCCCTTCTTTTGCCACGAGGCGAGGGGATGGCGTCATGTCAGATGAGATTGAGGGCTGGCTTCTGGGGGGAGGTCTGACTTTGAAGGAAACCTTGGCTTTGAGGGGAGAAGACAGGGTCTTCCTTTACACCCTCCGGCCGACTCTGGCCGGGTTATTTTGTCTGCCTTTGTCTAGAGAGCCAGCACCCAGAGGCGGCTCCGCATAGCAGTTGGGCAGCCCAACTTCCTTCCCTCTGGTTGAGGCTGGAAACCAGTGACCATCTGCTGTTGGGTCCACTGAAAGAGGATGTTGAGGCTTATTTTTCCTCGGGACCCAAGGATGCCTGAGCACCCTGCTGCGGGCCCCTGCCTTTCTCAGACCAGGCAGCATTGAAAAGGCAGCGGTGGACCCCAGAGCATGGAACGTAAGGAGGTGGCCCCCCGGCGGAGCAGGGCTGCGGGCAGCATCCTGGGCACATGCGGGAGAGGTGCCAGGGCCCTCTTCAGAAGGGTGCTCCTGACACTTGCTGCTGCAACCCCTGCCTTCTGAGAAAAGATGCCGCTGCCCTCCCGGAACCCTCCGGGGCCCTGCTTTGTCTCGGGTGCTGGCTGTGGGTGGGGTTCTCGGGAGCCCTGGTCAAGCAATGGTGAAGGGCACAGCTGGCTCCGTGCCTGGGGCCCTCCAGCCGCTCTGCTGCAGAAAGAAGTGACAGCCTGCTACCATGACGATCCCAACTTCGGAAGGCTGGGAACTTGGGGGGACAGTTCTCCTCCACCCGTAAGGTGCTGAGTGAGGAGCAAACTGCTGCCTGCCCCACCCCCCATCTTTTTCTTTTTTGCTAACTGTAGTAGTTCACCCAAACCACCCTGGCGGGGGGGATTGCAGGCCTGCAGGGTAGTTATTCTCAGAAGCTAGATCCTGGGGCAGATAAACACTTTGGACTATTTAGATAAGAATGTTTCCATGACCCAATTTGACTCACCAGTTGTAGCAGAGGGACTGCTTCGAGTGGGGAGGATTTTC
This sequence comes from Nesogale talazaci, assembly GCA_004026705.1. Taxonomy (NCBI): domain Eukaryota; kingdom Metazoa; phylum Chordata; class Mammalia; order Afrosoricida; family Tenrecidae; genus Nesogale; species Nesogale talazaci. The sequence continues at coordinate 13,165 of PVJH01037760.1, read as the reverse complement.
AGTGTTGTCGCTTGGTTTAAGAGGACACCCTCTGGGTGGGGAAGGTCGGGCTGAGTTTTCATGGAGGGTGGTGGCCACCCTGCCCCCAAGTCGTCTGAAGGAGGATGGGGTGTGTATGTGTGTGTGTGCCCGTGCGCGCGTGTGTCAAGCAGACCTGGTCTCGAAGCTGTTAAAGTGCTCAGGTGTGAACTGAAAGGTCGACGCTTTGGCGCCACTGGAGGCCCTGGGGGAGAAAGATGTCGGGGTCTGTCTGTCCCCATGATGATGAAGATGACAACCGGAGGAATCCTACTGCATGGTCCTAGCTTGTTGGTCTTCTCCGTCTCTGTGAGCTTCCATGCGGTGGGTTTCATCTGGTGTGATGGGGGCGGGGGCGCACGTAGGGGCAACCTCTGAGTGTGTTACACCAAGCCACTTTCAGATTTGGGCTTGACACACCTTTCTGCCAGGTCGCTTTTATCCTTGGATATCTCCTTTGCTGGCTTTGATTCTCTGTGCCCTTTGGAGATGAGCCCTGAGTTTGCGGTGAATTTGGTTTGGGTTGTTGGGGATGTTCAGGATGTACTTATCCCTCCTGAGAAACCCTGGTGGCGTAGTGGGTACGACTTGGCCTGCTAACCACAAGGTCGGCGGTTTGAAACCACCAGGCGCTGAGCAGGAGGAAGATGGGGCTTTCTACTCCTGCTGGAAGTTCTAGTCTTAGAAAGTCACAGAGGCAGTGCTATTCTGCCCTATAGGGTCTCTGTGAGTCAGAATCGACTGGCTGCCAGTGAAGATACTCTCTTCCTGTTCCGGAAGCCGACAATTGTGTTGTAATGTGGTGTGGAGTCCATCCAGCGGTGTGTCGACGCAATCCATAGGACTGAGAAAGGTTGCCCCTCCCTGTGTGTTTCCAAGGACGTAAAAAGCTCAATGGGAGTCGATCACTTGACTTTTTTCTTCCTCTCAAGGAGTGGCTGGTGGATTAGAATTGTGGACCATTCAGTGAGCTACTGGACTCTCCTTTGACTTGGAGGCCATCCCTTCCCTCATCCAGCGGGACTCCGGCTTCTCAGGACTCAGCCGCCTCTCCGGGAGGGTTTCTCTCGGGGACCAAGAGTTTGGGGCAGGGTTTTGTTTCTGAGTTCAGAGCTGGGTGAATTATGGGCCTCGCACTGGGGCTGCACGGCTGCCCCCAGAGTTCCTTCGAAGCAGAAACCAGCCTGTGTGCTGGTACCCGCCGGACGTCCCACCAGAGCCCAAGGTGACCTTTCTCACCCATTCACTGCCTTTTCCCCTCCGTGAGATCCCACCAGTGTCTCCCGGCACTCACGAGCCTTGGCAACGAGTCTCATGGGGGAAACCTGGGCGCTCTGACACCGGCTGCCTGGCCCGCTCAGGTGCAAGAAACAGTGCCTCTGTGATCTCATCTGTAGAGGTGTGGGGTGGAGTGTGTGAACCACACCGAAAAGTTCTTTTTGTGGAGATGGAATCGTTTATGCATGTAAAACTCTGTGTGTGTCCTGATGGTCGTCATGTAGATTCTGAATGCTGGCCACCCTGAAGGGCACAGGCAAACTGCCCCATGGGGTTCCCAAGGCTGGAATCTCTACCGATGCAGATGGCCTCATTTCTCTGCTGGGGATCAGCTGGTGGGTTTGAACAGCCAACCCTCAGCACTTAGCCCCCTGCACCTCCAGGGACTCCCGGAGCAGGAGCTAGCACCTGCTACATTTGTAACTATTTAAAACTATTTAAAAAGCCAAACCAAACTCACTGTCATTGAGTCGCTGATGACTCATCGGGACCCTTTGGGCAGGGTAAACTGCTCCCGAGGGCGTCTGTTCCTCACGGGAACAACCTGCCTCGTCTTTCTCCTACGGAGCGGCCAGTAGCTTTGAACCACTGACCCTGAGGTGGGCAGCCCAACTCGTAGCCACCAGGGCTCCCACGTTGATAAGTGTTAACTCTGATTGATTGCTAGTGCCAAGCAATTGAATGGGAAGAGAGACTGACTTAAAAAACAAACAAGGATTCTCCACGCAAAAATCTGAGATCTTAAATGTTTTAAAGTTCCTAGGAGAGTTTTTTTTTTTTTTAAGTTGGCTCCTCTGACTCAACCCCCGCCCCCCCCTCCCCACTGGGGAAATGTTTAACAGTTGAACTTCATCACAGCAAAGCATCAACAGCGCAGCACGAAATGGAAACTGACAAACTTGATCGCAAGCACTCTCTGGCCAGGCAGGGAGATCTTAAAGCAGCTAGAAAAAGAGGATCCATGCATTTTCCACCTCGGTGCTCCAGACTTCCTTTCTTGTATAATCCATTTAAAGTGGAAGCTTTTATCGGTGTGGTGTGGAAGGAGAGGAGCAGGGCCTCGCGCTCCGTGAGGGGGTGGGGGTGGCTTCCCCAGGGCAGCTGGGAAATCTTGGCTTTATTCGTTTGTTCTGTTTTTAGCTCAGAAGCAGACCTGGGAGCTGTGGAGAGAGGTGTCCGGTATAGAAAGGGGCCTGGTGGCGTCGTGGGCGCACGTTGGCCACGGTCTCAGAAGCCCCCAGGCTCGTGTCTGTGCTGCCATTTACGGTCTCTAAGAATCGGAACTGACTCATGGCTGTGAGTTTGCTTCTGTCACTCAGCTGCTTGGTGGCGTCGTGGTGACCTGCGGGGTCGGGGAGCCCAGGTCAAAACGACCAGCCCCTCCCGGAAAGGAAATGAGGCTTCCCACCCATGTCAAGAGGGACAGTCTGGGGAACCCACAGGGGCAATTCTGCCCTGTCTGTGCAGGGTCACTGTGTGTGGCTGTGAACTAACTGCCTTGATGGCAGTGAGTTTGGCTCTTGGCTTATTGAAGTGCTTCTTACCTTTAAAGTGGACGGATCCCGAAAATATCCAGAGCAGGGCAGTACCTGGCCCTGAGGGAGGGAGGGTGATATTCAGGGATGGGGGGTTGCCAGGTGAAGTTCACCTCTGCCCAGGCTCATCAGGGCAGCACACGGCAACTTGGTTCCGAGCAAGACACCATGAATTAAGTGGAGTTTGCGGAGAACAGTCCATCCCGATCTGTCTCTCTCGATGGGCACCAATCCAGACAAAGCCATAAGACTTCCTCGAACTTGAGAGACAGAAGCCTTGGGGAAAACCCCAAGCAGTATTTCTGGGGAGGGAGAAGCTAGTTCTGGGATGGCAGGGTGTGAGCAGAAGCGTAGGGAAAGGGCAGGTGGGACCGCAGGTGGGCAGAAAGGCTGAGGGTGTGTTCTGTAGCCGATGCCCAGAAGCCAGGACGACTTTGTAACCCTTGGTGTATTTTCCAAGGCTTTCTGAAGCTCTTCCCGGATAGGGTCCGTGGGAAGGGCCTTTTGTTGTTAAAAGAAGACCCCAGGCATTTGGTGGTGGAAGGAGATGGTCATGGAGACTGCACCCCCAGGAGCCCTGAGTTTTGATGGCAGTGTGCTCACCTGAGGGACCCCACACTGGTCATCCCCAGGAACCCTTAGCTGGGTCCCTTGGCCAGGACACTGCCGCCTCCTGGGGGCCTTTGCCTCCCAGTGTGTGAAGGAGGGCACTGGGAGAGCTTAGCAGGGAGCAGGGATGGCTGAACGGTAGAATTCTGGCCTTTGCACATCTGCCCATGTGTGGCTGTGGCGTTCCCGTCTAAGATGGACAAAGAAAGGCCTGGTGACCTCCTGCCCACGACCAGCCTTTGTCAACCCCACGTGTATCCCGGTGGGCTTACCTGCTAGTGACGATGAGGGAGGGACGGTGTCCTGTTCTGCACAGGGCCTCCGTGAGGGGGCTGGGAGCGGGGGGTTGGGGCGACCACAGGCTCATGTGTTGGTGGGTCGTAAAACACTCTGTTCAAGTGACAGCTAGTGAAGCAACTTCATGCACATCTCCCCGCCTCCCACCCAAATGTTAAACGAGGGGAAGTGGGAGCGAACATCTACACACACACACACACACACACACACAGTGAGCCCCCAAACTCCAGTTACCCCGTCACTGTGGCTGCATAAGGCCCCACCTGTCGTTTCCAGACAGCGCACAGCCCGGCATAGCGTGGCGTGGCGTGGCATGGGTTGTTAGCGAGAAGAACGCCAGGTGTGTTGGAAGGGTTTCAGGCCCCGGAGTCCGGAATCCTCAAGGCCAGAGTCAGTCGCCCTGCGGCCTGGCCGGCCGGAGACAGTCATGAGTCTGCAGACTGTTTCTGAGACAGCAGCTTCCTCCACCCTGCAGCCTTTGCTTACTTTAAGCCGGGACTTGCCAGTGGGATGGAGGAGCCTGGCCGGCAGTGCCCAAGTCCGGCAGAAGACAGAGGGAGGGAGACGGCCAGGGAAGCAACGCCGGGGCAGGCCTCGTGGGGCCGGGGTGTGCTGTGTGGGCAGGAAGTGGCTGGCTGGATGTGGATATCCAAGAGCAGATTTTATAGTCAGGAATGAGCATTCCATTCGGAGAAGCCACCGGTCCATTTGGTGAGAGATGGGCCCCAGTGGGTCTGCTTCCCTCGTTGAGAAGGGCGTGTGTGTCTTACGTCCTTCTCGCCTGTCTCCTGGGCGGGGAACCTGCCATCTCCACCCCTCGAATGTTGTCCACTTCATTGAATGCGCCAGACAGCGGGCATCTCAAATCCAGGTAGTCTCCCTTGCCAAGCTGGGATGTGGGGTATCCTAGCAGGTCAGAGATGAATGCTGGTGTTGGCACATTTTCTTATCAACAGTGTCCCCCCCCAAAAAAAAATGTTTTCTCTGTAGCATCTCACATGAATAATCTGTTCGTAAGACTTTGTTGGTCCTTTGAAAAGGGGAAGGTCCATACACGTTCTGCTGGTTTCTTTTTTTTTTTTTTTGGGGGGGGGCATCACTGCTCTCCGGTGGTGGGAGTAGGAGGCCCAGCCCCACTGCTGGAATTGAACCTCCGTCCCAGTGGGCCACAGTCCCGCGCACAACCACTACGCCACCGGGGCTCAGCCCCTCTGCAGGTTTCTTATTGAAAATTTTCTCCCGGATTCAAACTTTTCTTCATAGAAACGCGTCTCTAGCTTGGGGTGGCATCTCTAGCTTGGGGAGGATGGGGGTGTAAACAGTTCTCAGGAAGGGTCATTGAAGGAAAGGAAGAGGGAAGCTGGTGTGTATGTGTGTGTGTGTGTGTGTGTGTGTGTGTGTGTGTGTGTGTGTGGAGTCTGTTGTGAGCTGAGGTATTCTCTTTGCATCTTAGGGTACCCCAAGAGTCAGGAGGGTTATCTTCCTCCTCCACCCCAGAATCTTGCTTTGCGTTCTGAAATTCAAAGTGGCCCTGCTGGGTTGTGGTCCAGTCCTGGACCCTAGGAAAGGGCCTGCCTGTAGACTGTGTGAGGGGTGTCGGGTCCCCACTTCCTCCTGCAGGCGAGTAGCCAAGCTGCCCATTGGAGTTCCCACCCCTTTGCAGAGAGATTTCTGAGTGACGGGAGAACAGTCCAGGTACTTTCCCCTCCCATCAATAGGCGGGGTCTTTGAAACCCACAGGGGCGTTTCAGCTGGTCCTGCGGGGGTGGGTGGGGGTGGGGGAGGGAGTTGGGTGAGTTTGGTAAAGGAAGCATCATCCTCCATGCTCTGCACCAGAGTCCGTCAGCCATCACCAGAGCCCTGCCACCATCGCATGTTAAGCTCAGAAAGCCCATTTGGAAAGGCTAGCCAGTCGAAACAGACCCAGAGGGTTTTTCCAGGCTGTCATCTTTCCTCTAAAAACAAACGTATTGTATTGTGCGTGGGGTGAAGGTTGACGGAGCAGGTCCCTTTCCCATTCAGGAGCTCAGACAGGTCTTGTTTCATCTCATCGACCCATCACAGTCCCACAAGGGAGCATCATTCCATGTAGTGATCCTTTCTTCTTCCCTCACCCCCTGGACTTTGTTCTGGCGTAAATGCTGCCCCTTTGATCTTAAGTGGTCGATGAGTCTAAGGCAGTGTTCCTCTCCCCTCCCCCCTGGGCAATACCTCCCTCTGGGGAAGGAGGAGGCTTTGAAAGACATCAGGGGGCTGAAAAAACACTTTACACTTGATTCTGGATGATGGGCTGCTTACATTAGATTTTAATTGGGGGGGGGGGCGCGGGTGTGGAGTAATTCCCCCCCACCCCCAAACAGGCGGTGCTATGTTCTCAGTGGCGCTGGCTCACAGCCACCCTGTGTACAGCAAGGAAGCACCCCCTGGCCAGTGCCAGCCTCCCCGTGCTTCTCATTCCTGAGCCCACGGGTGCCGCCCCTCTTGATCCAGCTTGTCTTGGGGACGGCAGGCCGAGTGTCTTAGAGACTCATGTCTCTCTGTCTATCTGTCTCTCTCGACTGTCCTCCCTACAGATGGTCTCTTGTTTGGCTGCAAACAGAGCCAGGGGGTGAGTTCATTTCCAGACCTGAGAGCAATTAAGGGCCAGAGTCTTCTGGTCCCCCAGTCTCCCCAACCAGTAAGGCGGGTCTCTTTCACGCTTTTGAGTTGTGTGTGTGTGTGTGTGTGTGTGTCTCTCTCTCTCTTTCTCTCTCTCCACACAGAGGAAATGACAAGTCTCCTTATTGCTCTGAGGAGTCCTGGTGGTACTGTGGGCTAGCCATCAGGCCGCTAGCAACAAGGCTGGCAGTTTGAATCCCCCCGCTGTGCTGTGTAAGGAAGAGGAGACTGTCTGCTCCCATAAAGAGGGACAGTCGTGGAAACCCTGCTGTGACTTGGTGGGAGGGGGTAGGGTTTTGCAGCTCTGAGCCTCTGTTTGCCCCATCTGTAAAATGGGGGGATGGCAGCTCTCCCTCCAAGGTTGCCATGAGGACTGGGCAGAGTGAGCCCTGGGCCTCGAGTGCAGTGGTGGGTGACGCCCCGGTGAGCTTGCAGGTGGGTTTGCGCAGGGCAGTGTCCAGGGACCCCCTCACCAGTCTGATCTGTCTTCCACAGACATGCACGATGGGGACGGCGGGGCCAGCAGCAGCCACCAGAACCTCAAAAGCACCACCACGTGGGCTGCCTCCCTGGAGAATCTGCTGGAAGACCCCGAAGGCGTGAAAAGATTTAGGGTTTGCCGTTTTCCTTGTTGATGGGGATTGATGCAAAATACCAAGGGGCTGAGCTGAGTCACGGGCAGGGGATGGGTGTGTGTGTGGTGTATGTGCACAGACTAGCTCTTAACACCGTCTGGTTAGGAGCTCTGATGGTTGGTGTAGTAGGCTTCCAACCTCAAGGTCAGCAGTTTGAAACCACCAGCCTCTGTAAGGGAGAAAGATGAGGCTTTGTACTCCTCTAAAGAGCTAGTCTCAGAAACCCACAGGGCCAGTTAGGGTCGCTGTGAATCAGCACAGATTCGGTGGCAGTGAATTAGTGTTCAAGACCTGTGGAGGCAGCTTGGCTATGTCCTGTAGGGTTGATAAGCTTCAGAAAAGCCTGTGGCATCTTAGTTCCTCTGGAAGTTCCAGCTCTGGGACTGTTTGATTTGAATGCTCCTTCTCTTGCATTCTCTCTCTCTCTCTCTCTCTCTCTCTCTCTCTCTCTCTCTCGCTCTCTCTCTCTCTCTGAGGATTCTCAGGATGCCATCTGCTACCCAGGAAGCGAGGCTGGATAGCAGCCGGCACACAGGGCCAGGTCAGCGGATGGGAAGAGGGAGCCGAGGGATGGGGAAACGTCCAGGCTTTCCGTCTATAACTGTTTAGCCCGGCGGAAGCCCCAGGGAGTCCCTGGAGGGACCACATTTCAAGAACGTCTTGAACCTGCTTATGTCCTGCCAACCGCTGTCTTTGAACTCGGGTCAGGCCAGGAAAAATAGTTAGTGGTGCCCAAGGAAGGGCTTGTGGGCAGGTCCAGGGACCTTTATAGCATCTGGAGCCAGGTTTCTGCAGGCGCCTGGAGACTCTCTGGAGCTGGGGAGAACATGTACCTTCATCATGGCGTTTTTAAAGAAATGCTATGTTTGGGTCTTTTTTTTCCTCCTGTTAAAAAAAGAAAAAGAAATGAGCCTTGATTTTTCCAGGAATGTGCTCTGTTTAAACACTGTCGAGAAGGAACTAATAGATCTCCTGGTGTAATTTCCTTGGTAATAATTTATTGGCCTGCTGGGGTAGCTGTAAAAGATACTGATCCTTGCTTCCCTTTCACCCCTTCCTAAATGTCAAACACACCTGGAATTCTGGTGCTAACATTAGCCATATACTTTGTTTCACCGGGTGGGGCTTTTAAAAGGTAACTGAATCCTGCTCACTGGCCACACTTTGCCAAATCCAGTGGTTAAGCAACAACAATTAAAAGAATTTTTTTAATTGGGATTTGGGTGAAAGTTTCCAGAGCTAATGGAATTTCCATGCAACAGGTCTTGCACATTCTATTTTGTGATCTCCACAGCAGTCCTTACAATGTAACAATGTAGCCACCCTCTGCCTCCCCCCTCCAACTGTTTCCATTTGTGGTTCTCTCTTATCCTGCTCCTTTGATCTCTGGTGGTTGGGGGTGTTAAGAAGCCTGTGCCTCCAGGAGGTTATACTGTTCTCCTTGTAGGCCAGGAGCCCCGGTGCCATTGTGGTTACCCATTGTTCTGTCAACTGCAATTTGAGCAGTTTGAAAGCACCAGCAGCCTTGCCAAGGGAGACAAGGGACTCGGAGAAGAGTAAGGTGTCAGAAACCCCTGGGGGGTGTTCCTATAGGGTGGCCATGAGTCGGCCTCAATCATCTGGCCAACAGTTGAGCCGTGAGGGTGAGTTCAGAAAAGCTTGAAGGATGTCTCAGGGCCTTACGTCTTGGGGATCGAATAAAGCAGTACCATGAAGGCATCTTACCGTGTGCTTCTTTTTCTCCCCCTTTTCATCCGCAGGAGTTTTTAAAGAAGGAATTCAGCGAGGAAAATGTCTTGTTTTGGCTAGCATGCGAAGATTTTAAGAAAACGCAGGATAAGAAACAGGTATGGCTGCCCTGGCTTTGCCTGCGTGTTTGTGTCCCCGGCCTATCCCGGAGCTTGTGGGCTTCCCTGCAGAAAGCCAGTTCCTGTTCGAGTTGGAAGGAATGTTCCCCTCCAGGCTAGACGTAGCATATGTTAATCAAGTCATTATTTTCAAAAGGGTGGACGAGTCCATTTCTAAATGGAAGGGCTCAAGGGGACAGATACTTAGAAGCAGAAATAATGATCCATGTCCCCTTGAGTTTGTCACCGCCAGCCCCCGCGTAGATTTAGTGATGAGGTCGATTTCCCTCAGGAGCGGCCTCGCCTCGTCCGTGGGCACCTTGCTGAGCGGGCGTCTCAGGGCAAAAGCACGCTCGCTGTCAGATACTCAGCTGCGTGGTCAATTATTCACTCTCCCTTTACCTAGCGCCCGGCACTGAGCTGCCTTCCCACCCCCCCCCCCAACAAGAACAAGTGTGCTCCCTGTGGGTGGTAACTGCAGTCAGCTTCCCATGGCTGTCGGACTCTGTGTCTTTGAAGCAGGGGTGAGACAGAGGGAAAGCAGCAGCCGCTCAGAGTGTCTCTGAGGCCTGGTCTGTGCGTGTCTCAGAGGCTAGCTGGCAGCTGACAGCCACCAGGAACCAGGGAAGCGTGTGAACGGGGCGAGGCTGTAGGGCAGGGGTCCTCAAACTATGGCCCGCCGGCCACATGTGGCTCACCCAGGACATGCATCGGGGCTGCCGGGTGTTTTTTTTTTTGTCACCACTGCCTTTCCTGCTTAGCAGCCACCTCATCCCAGGCCCACAGTGAATTTGCTCATAGGTTTTTTTTTTCGTTTTTTTTTTTTTAACTATAGTCCAGCCTGCCAACAGTCTGAACTGGCCCACTGTTTACAAAGTTTGAGGACCCCTGTTGTAGAGTGGTGGAGACTGTAGCTTTTGCTTACCAAGTTGGGCAGTGCCCGCCAGCTCACCTGGGTCTTCATTTACCCACCCTCTTTCCCAGAACTCTGGGGGGGAGGGGTTTCCTCAAAAGGATGAACATTGGTCTCCGCCTTCGGCCTAGGACTGCCTGTTTCTCCAGGAAGCATTTGGATTCTTCTGTGGGCCTCTCTGGTCTCTACTATGGGAAGTAACCTCTGGGGGCATAGTAGGTGGCACGTTAGGCCGCTCGCCGGATGGTGAGCAGTTCAAAACCACTCATCACTCCATGGGAGAAAGATGAGGTGGTCTTTTCTTTATTTTTTAAAAATCCTTTTAGTGGGGGCTCGTACAACGGGTATCACAATCCATCCATCCACCCATTGTGTCAAGCACAGGTGTACGTTTGCTACAAGGTGAGGCTTTCTAGCTCCGTACAGAGTCACAGTCCCAGAAACCACCTGGGGAGGTTCTACCCCATGGGCCACCGTGTGTCGGAATCTACTCATTGGCAGTGAGTGTGTTGGGGCTTAGAGCAGCATCAGCCCCAGCCGCCAGGACACAGGGACATGGGGCTGCCTGGCCTGATGCTTCCTGTACCGTTGCCTGGCCCCAGATGGACAGCTGGGCCTCCTTCGACTGCCTTCCACCCATTGGTGGGCAGCCTGGGGTTCCTGGTGGGCTCATCATTGGCCATGGCTCATGGCTTCCGCTTCCTTCTGGATCCTTCTCCTCACCTGAGCTGCCTGGAAGGAGAACAACTCAGGAGTTCCAGCATCCCCGTCACATAAGCCTTTTGCTGTGCACCTGATGGTGAGGCCCTCCTTGACACAGACGCTGCTCCTCACAGCAAGTGCCGAGGCCTGAGTCTGCCCAGAGGTGCCTCGAAAGAAAGACCTGGCAATCCACATTTGACTGTACAGAACCCTTCGGAGCATCACCTCTAACCACACCCGAGTTGGAGGCGACTTGATGGCCACTGTCTCTTCCAGCTTTACCCTCCCACCTCCCAACGCAGCAGGAATGTGTCCCCTGCCCTTCCCGCCTGCCCCTTGGGCAGAGCTGGCGCCCCACACCTCACCTGTCCCTTCTGAACTTCAGGCTCCTCCCCCACCTCCCACCCCCCGCTCAGCCCTGTGGGGAGTGCTGGAGACGCTGCAGGGGGGGGGGGAGGGGGGGAGGGAGCATCTCTGGGGAACCTGCCTTAGGAGGGGAAGCTGGGAGAAGTGACGGGGAGTGAGCTGGGCACAGAAATGGGAAGTGCAGGGCCGTGGGAGCAGGGGTGTGGGAGGTCCTGGGGAAGTGGTTTTCAAGCTGGGACCAGCCGGCCAGGCAGGTGGGCTTGGGGAAGTGTTCCTGGAAGGGTCAGCATGTCCAAGACCTGGGGAAAGAGCAGGAGGGTGGGGTTAGAGGGCAGCTGGCTGAAGTGGAGGCTCAGAGAGGGGGAGAGCCAGTGAGCGGGCCCAGGCCACTGAAGGACTGCAATGGTGTGTGTGTGTGTGTGTGTGTGTGTGTGTGAGAGAGAGAGAGAGAGAGTGTGTGTGTGTGAGTGAGAGAGAGAGAGAGAGAGAAGGGGTGGGGACTGGGAATGAAGCCTTGGACTCACTTCCCCGGGCTGTCTTGCCCCTCCCTGTTGGTGTCCCACGTGCAGAATTGCGATGGTCAGATACCCTCTCCGTTTCCTCCCACCCCAACAACTCCTCGCTTTCTCCTCTGCTGCTGCCCAGCCAGCGCCCAGCTCACAAACACGAAGCACTGCCCAGCCCCGCACCACCCCATGCGTGGTTGTACACGGCAGTTGTCGGACCCATCGAGTTTTCTCTTGGTTGGTTTTTCGGAAAGAGGTTGCCAGGGCTTTCTTCCTAGTCTGTCAGGTCTGCTGAATCACACCCAGCAGGGGGACCCTGCAATTACAGCACACTGGCTGCGCCTCGGACCTGGGTCTTGGGGCCGGAAAGCAAGAACTCTGCCCCTCGGTCAATGACACTCGCCAGCTTCTAGTGCCCATGCGGTTTGCCTCCTGCCCTCTGCCCTGCCCCTTCCTATCACATTGGCTCCAAGAGGCTGGAACATCTTGTCTGTCTGTCCCCAGCCAGGGCCTGACACACACACCCTCAGCTCCTCCTTGTGGGCGGATGCCTCCTCAGGGCTCCTTCAATCCCAGCGTAGGATCTGGCTTCCCCGTCCATCTTGGGGCACAGCTACCCCTTCTAGTCCTTTTTGTCAGGGTTCCCAAACAGAACACCTAGGAACAGGTGGTAGTGGAACACCTGGGTGTCCAACTACGTGCCTGCTCTGTGCCTGGCGTGTGCACAGTCTGGGTCCTGCATCCACAGGAGGGAGGTCAAGACTTTGACCAGCAGGGGGGAGACCCCTCCCTTTCCTCCCTGCCTTCACCGAGTGGTCAACTTTTAGAGCAGCCTCTTTTACCCCCCGCCCCCACCCCTCCGCTATTTCCTGAGAGTTGAATACTCGTCTGTGAAGGGCCCTTCCCCATGAGGAGGCATGTGAGAGGTGCCTAGTCTCTGACACAAAGCGGCTCTTATGTCTCACAGGCCTTCACCAGAGCTCCAGTGGTCTCTGCTCTGCCCTCACCCAGAGCTCATCCGAGAATGACTCAGGATGTACCCAGAGCTGGTGCTCGGTGGTGGGGACTCGAGGGGACACAGCCCCTAGCAGATTTATCAGAACCAGAATGAGACTTGTGGGGTCAGGGGTGGGGGGATGATGGGAGGGTGCTTGGTTTTTAGTAATCAGCTTGACCTAGTTCTGAAACACATAGTATCCTGCCCTTTCTAGGGTCCACAAAGGAGCCCTGTGGGTGAATGGGCTACAGGACAGGCTGCTCCCTGCCCCGTCAGCAGTTCGAACCCCCCAGCTGCCCTGAGGGAGACAGACGAGGCTGTCTGTCCCTGAGAAGAGCTACCGTCTCTCGTGTGTCCTGTATGGTTGCCGTGAGTCGAAATCGACCCCCTAGCAGTGGGTTTGGTTTTTCGGTGAAGAGAAAGATAGCATCAGGCCGGCAAGGAGTGCAAAGTGCAAGCTGTGGGGAGAGTCGATGCAAATTGAAGAATGCAAAGACAGGGATCGGATAGCTACACCCTGCCCTTTGTTCACAATGAGAAGTAAAAAAAAAAAAAGAAGCAGTCTCAGAAACGCTCTGTCAGGTCTTCTCTGTGAGTTGGAAAGACCGGGTGACAGGGAGGCAGGTGTTTGGCTTGGGCCCGTGTTTGGGGGCCTCTTTGATGGGGGCATCTGTGTTCATCATGGGGGTCCGTGAGTGGTGCAAACAAAGGCCTGGTGGTGCAGGGGTGAGGCCCTAGGGTGTGAGCCCAGAGGTCGGGGGTTTGAACCCACCGTTTGCGCCAAGGGAGAAAGACGAGGCAGCC
>PVJH01037759.1:0-17651 GCA_004026705.1 Nesogale talazaci | reverse complement strand
TTTTTTTTTTTTTTATAAACCAGCTCTGTTCATACATCCTTTCTCTAATTTGCTTCACTTTTGATCTTTGATCAACCAGCTGCAATTTTGTTTCATTAACAAACTTAACTGGTTAACAGATGTTTGTTTTGGCTTGGTGTTGTGTCCTTTCTATTAGAAACAGCATCGGCATACGTAGAAAACATGCTGGGCCTTTTCCTGTTTGCAGCTGGACAGGCATTTCAGAAGAGCAACTTAATTTTATTTGCAGGTTCAATTTTGTTCCTTTGTCCCATTACACCAGTTATGCAAACATTTTAGTTCTTGTTCTCCCATCAGGGAAGTCTTTTGGTAATCCTCTATCTTAATCTGGTACAACCCCCTACCCCTCCACCTCCCTCCCTCCTTTTTTAAAGCACTGCCAACAGGGAAAAATGTTATTATAGGAGAGGTGATTGAAATGTCACGACTCTTCCACCGTTCAAGGAAGGGAATGTGACTAGCCTGGTGAATTTAGATAATTTCCTCCATTTTCTTTGATGTCAGTAAGCTTCCATAGGGAAGCAATAAGGTCTACAGGAAGGAGGTGAGCCTGGGTCTGGCCTGCCTGCTTTACTCAGAGTGATGTGGGCTTTGAGCCAGAAGTAGTGAGGGGTGTGTTTCTGTAGTAGTTTCAGATGTTGCCAGACCTGTTCTTTGTGCATGGTTTCCTGCCATACTTGTGACCCTCTCAGATCCCAAATGAGAATGATGAAGCCAAGAAAAAGAGTAATGATTATATGGGGTAAGAGAAACAATGGTAAGAACAGAAAAAAAAAAATACAGAAACTAAAATCCATTAATAAAGATATCAGGTGATTCTTATTAAATATTTGACCTGTTTCTAAAAGTGTCATTTTTTTACTATCATGTATAAGCTTCTACTTCAAAACTTAGCAGTAGTGGTTGAGCTTTGGGGTGTGATTGAAGCTGCCGAAAGTAATGCCTGTTGATAGACACTTTCGGTTGTTTGAACACCAGCTGTTTCAGTTTGTAAGGATACTTTGGAAAGGTAGACAGTGGAGGGAGCCATAAAGATAATTCCATCCAAGTTTTGTAATTTGCAAAATTGTACTATTTCAAAAAGGTTGAATGTACAGTGAACACTATTTATTTACATTCATCAAGTATTAAAATGTTACCATTTATGTTCTTTCTGTCTTTCCTTATGTATGTATATATGGTGGTAAGTAAAAAATATTGCTATGAAAGTCATAGAATCCTTTATTATGCAAAAATATCAAACTGTGAAGGGACTGTTTCTCAACACCCTCCATTTAGGACTATACACTTCTGAAGATTTCTCTAAACCTCCCCCAAGGAATTCTGAGCTTGTTAATTTACACCATGTCGAAAGAACAGTTTTGGCATCTTTAAGCCTTTGAGTTTGGGGATTGAAAAGAAGGGACAAGATCACGGCTGTGAGGTAGATGACTTAAAATTTCCCAACGAAATTGTTTGTGTTTTATTTATTTATTTTAAAAGTCATTTTATTAGGAGCTCTTAGAGCTCTTATAGCATTCTAAAAATCAATTGTGTCAAGCATAGTTATGCATATGTTGTTATAGTCACCAACAAAACTCATGTATGATAGCCCTTGCTTCCCTTAAAGAGTGAGCAGGTACTTTGTCATGATGGGGGTGGGGGTGGGGAGAATCTTTAGTGTGACTTTCCTGACCCTTTCCAACAACGCAGTTTTAAATTTTCTTAAAACTTCTTAAGTTCTTATGATCATCTTGTATATCCTTTCAGAAACTTGGTTGCCGTAGCTTTCTGAGCTGACCCAGCTGCTTCCTTCAGAAGTCACTGTTTAGATTGGACCATGTTTTCTTCAAAGGCCACCTTAAGGAGTTTAAGAGAAGTCTTGTTACTCAGAGAGCTTGTCTACACCCATCCACTGATTGCAAAGACACACTGAAGCATGTTTTATTTAGGATAAACTTATGCACATCTGAATTGGAACACGAGTAGCAGTGCTTCTTGTCTTAACCCTCCTATGATTTGTCATATATATGTTTTAAGCATGTCTGCACACATGCTGGGCGCATCCTGGTGGTATAGTAGTTATATGTTGGTCTGCGATCTGCATGGTCTAGGGTTTTGAAACCACCAGCAGCTCTGGGGAAAAGACTGTACTTTGTAGACCCATAAACAGTTACACTTTTGGAAACCCACAGTAGGGTCACTGTGAGTCAGCTTTGACTTGATGGCACTGAGACTTTTTTTTTTAACTATACATACCTAAACATACATGCACACACACACACACACACACACACACATATATATATATATATATATATATATATACTTAGTTTTAATTTTCAACTAATTGAAAATAAGCAGCAGCCAGTATAAGAACATTCTATTTAATCATAATATGATTTTCTCATGCAAGAAATCCAGTAGTGACATAAGAGTGCCACAGACATCTGTATTTCTCTAAACGTGCCCATAGTAGCAGTTACAGCTTTTAATTTTTGGCTCAGAATCCAATCAAGGATCATACATTTGGCTAATTCAAGATCACCTTCCCATTATGTAAAGTAACACATTCACAGATTCTAGAGTGTTAAGAATATCCTGACTACTCAATGGTTTTAGTTAACATCCTTGCCTTCATCTTTTTTTTTTTTGTATTGGGAGTATCAAGCTTTAGCAGGTTTTGAGGGTATGAAGCAAATCAAGAAAGGAGTGAATCACAATTCATGGTAGTAATTAATTAATGAAGTCTAGGTTTTATGACACATCCTGAATTATTTCCAGGAGGCAGAAATAACAGGTACTGCCGCCTACTTCCAACCAGCCCACTGCCACGCAGTCTCTTCCAACTTACAGTGAACCCACTGTGTTTGTTTAAAACTCTCAAGTAAGAATTGAAGAGTGGTTTTTTGGCAGTAATGATGTTAGCTTTTTTTTTTTTTTCTTCTCTCAATTTAAAAGCAGTAGTTGTTTGGAGTTTCAGAATCTTTTTTAGAAGTGCATTTTAACGTGTACAGAGGCTCTTTAATTTAAGTGCCCCAAAGTACATGCAAAGGCAATAATGCATAAGGCAATTCAATTTAAGAAAGTAGGCTCTTTGGTGACATTTTAAAGACCAAATGATATCTGAAGAATTGTATGTCTTTTGTATGTCTAATTGAGACCCTCAATTAGATAACTCTAAGCTTAAAAAGAAACTAAGAAAAAAATTTTATATGCATGCAGGTGAATGCATATTTTTTCAGTTATCAGTAAAAATTCAAAAAATGATCATTACTACAAGTTTCACATAGGCAGTTAGCCTAGAGTTATTCCTGTCTCTTCATTTTACAGTGCTTTAGATAAATCTTTGGTAGTAGTTTTAGTGGGTTTGAATACTTTGGAAATACTGTTCCAATCTTTGAACAATAACTGTTTAGTTATCGTCCTATTAAATGTGCTTTCTGGAGTTGATAAAAAAAAGATAATCTTAACAATCGATGAGTTCTGATCTTTTTTTTTTATTTTATTTATTTTTTTTTATTTTATTTATTTTTTTTTTTATTTTAGGCATCACTGCCCTCCGGTGGTGGGAGTAGGAGGCCCAGCCTTTGCTCCTGGGAGCCGGAATTGAACCTCCATCCCAGTGGGCCGCAGTCCCGCGCACAACCATTACGCCACCGGGGCTCAGCCCAAGTTCTGATCTTTTGTAAACCTTCTAACTTAGCTCATTTTTCAGTAACTACTGAAATACAACAAGCTGTCAACAATTACATCCACACACAAAAATGTATACTAATTTACAAAATCACCTCTTTATTGGAAGTTTGTATAAGATCTTGATTTCAATCTAGCATCTCTTGCAGGCCTTTGAAAAACACTGATTAAGTATAACTTATATGCATTTTTCCAGCTTCTAAAGTTTTCAGAGCTAAATAAAATAGCTATAGAGAATATTACCTTTAGGTCATTAAAGAACTTAAGATGGTACAGCGCCACCATATTCTTTTTTTTTTTTTTTAGTTTTGTTCTGTTTTGGGGGCATCACTGCTCTCCGGTGGTGGGAGTAGGAGGCCCAGCCCCACTGCTGGAATTGAACCTCCGTCCCAGTGGGCCGCAGTCCCGCGCACAACCACTACGCCACCGGGGCTCAGCCCCATGCTCTAAATTCTTATAACATGTAAAGTACTGCTCTTGGTTCTATGGAAGTTACTAAGACAAACCACACTCAGAGGTATTTCCAGCGACCGGCTAAAGCTAAGTGATGAAGCATGCAGCTCTGCTCTTCCTTCTCAAATGGCCAGTGGGGTAATCTTCATTTTCTTTTCGTTGTGATTAGGAGCCATCCATTAGGAGCCAGTCAGTGAGTCTGTTGTTGTAGTCTCTATGTCGTTCATTCCGTCTCTGAAGATCTGCTTTTCCTTTTCCTTTTCCAAGTATGATGTCCTTCTCTCGGGGCTGGGCCCTCTTGAAAACATGTCTAAAGTATTTGAACTAGTCTCACTATCCTTAACTTCTAAAGCGCATTCTGTTTGTACTTTTTCTAAGGCAAATTTGTTAATTCTCTGACCACCCGTGGTATAACCAGTATTCTTTGCCAGCACCATAATTCAAATATATCAGTTCTTATTTACTCTTCCTTAGTTTTTGTTCAACTTTCATATGTATGTGGGGTGATTGAAAATAGCATGGGTTGGGTCAGGTGCATCTCAGCCCTCAAAATGACAATTTTTGCTTTTGAACATTTTAAAGAAGCTTTTTGTAGCAGTTTTGCTCCATGCAATATGACATTTGATTTCTTGATTGTTCATTCCATGAGCATTGATTGTAGATGCAAGTAAAATGAAACCCTTGACAACTTCACTATTTTCTCAATCTATCATGATATCCTTATTGGTTCAGTTGCGAGGGTTTTTGTTGCGGTGTAATCCATACTAAATGCTGCAGGTGGTCTTTGATGTTCATCAGTGAATGCTTCAAGTGCTTCCTGCAAGTGATGTCGTGTTAGCTGTATATTGCAAGTCGTTCCTGGGTCTTCCTCCAGTCTTGAGGATGTGTTCCTCTTCATACACTTGGCTCTAGGGATATTTGCTCAGCACACAGATTGGATGAGTAAGATAAAAGGATACGATCTTTGTGCACACTGGTCCTGTCACGTCTCCCCCCCCCTCCCCCCCAAGAAAAAAGCAAAACAAAAACCCTAAACAAAACAAAAAAACAAGACATTTCACTGGGAGCTAATACAGATATCATATCATTCTCTTCTATCTTGAACTCTTTAATATCAGGTCCCCTTTACCCTCTTCTATTTTTCTGGTTTTAAACATGTAGTATCCTCTTCTGTTTCAATGACTGCTTGTCTTTTGATCTGTGTGCAGGTTCTGCATGAGTAAGATTAAGTGTTCCGGAATTACGGATCCTTGCATTACTATCCATAATTTATTATGATCCATGCAAGCAAACGCCCATACACAGTTAATGAAACACATATTTCTGATATTCTGTGTGTTCAAACAAGGTCATCTGACATCAGCAACGATTTCTCTCATTTTAGTACATGTGCTGCCGAAGCGAGCACGATTTCTCTCATTTTATAGCTTCTGAATCTGGCTTAAATTTCTGGTAGTTCTCTGTTAATGTACTGCTTTTATTTATTTATTTTTTTGTTTCTTTGTTTTTGGGCATCACTGCCTCTGGTGGTCGTGGGTGCTACCCAGTGCCGCTCCTGAGAGCTGCCTCTGGATTTGAACCACCAAGCCCACGGGCCGCAGTTCCGCACTCAACCACTACGCCACCGAAACTCAGCCCCAAATTTTACTTTTGTAATAATAATATTGTTAGAAATTTTATGCATTCTTTCTTGATGGTGACCTTCGAAGTACAAAGCTTTCATTTTCATGGGTCTAATTTATATGTTTCGCCCTTGTTGCTTTTTGCTTTTGATACTATATATGAAAAAGACTATTTATTCTAACGTCTTGGAAATATGCTCCATTGCTTTTCTTTGACAGGGGACCAAGTTGTTGTTGTTGCTATTATTTATTATTATCATAGTGTTCATGTTTGGGTATTGAATCTCACCATTGTTAAAAATATTTTTTCCAAGTGGATTGTCTTGACACATGTAAAAATTCAACAAGTCATAAATATAAACGTTTGTTTCGAGACTCTCAGGGCTTTTCCACATAATGGTAAGTAAAAAAAAATTGCTACAAAATTTCAGTTGCCCTTATTAAACAAAAATCAAAATATATATCTCAGCATGTCCTACATTCAGGTCTCTGTACTTCGGGAGACAGTTTTCACCTCTCTAGTCCTTCGTTGGAAGTCTACTCTCAGACATCAGCCACCTTGGAAAAGTAGTTTTGGCACCCTGGAGGGGATCATAGCCTTTTCCTTGATAGTGTTCTATGAGTTTGGGAACAAGAAGTCAGAAGTGGCAAATTAAGGTGGTAGGGCCAATGGGATAAGATTTTCCAATGAAATTCTCATGGTTACCTTGTAGAAAAGTAGGTGCAATGTTGTGATGAGAAAAAAAAATCGCTCAGTATAACTTTCTTGGTGTTTTTCTCACCAATGTAATTTTTACTTTTCTAAAAGTTTCTTCATAATAAGCTCATCTTATTGTCCCCTTGTTCCTTTGCAAACGTCTCTTGTGTTTACTTTTGGAATCTCAAAAGACCATCTATAACCTTCTGAGTTAGCCTCTGTGCCTTGAATTAAGGTCTTTGAGGTCTTCATGGCCTTCCTTAAAAACTTGTTGTTTTAGTTGGGAATCATTCCATAATTTTATTGTAAAGCTGCTATGATTTAGGAAGATGTCTATTTATATTTTGTTAAACGTTCTATACTAGCCCTGTGTTAGGCTGGTTTGACTAGAGAACCAAGTCCAGTGATATTCATACATGTGTCAGAAAGAGTTTTATGGTATATCAAGAAGTAGTTATGTATTAGGAAAAGATTTCAGCCCTGTTCAACTCAAATCCATAAGTCCGATACTAGTCCATAAGTCCTTCCTCAGACGAATGCCTCCACATGTAATCATGCAAGATGAAGGAAGATCACAGGCGGGTGGGTGAAACGTCTTGGGATCCATTGGTAGTGGAAGCATCACACAGGACTCTGGCACGTTCCAGAATGGCTCACTAGCTGGCAGGTGAAGGCAAAGGCAGAGGGAAAGGTTCCGGGGACCTTCCTTTTGAGAAGGACATGCCCACAAGGAGTCACCATCAAGCTGTGAACTATACTGTTATATATCTTCAAGTTGACATGAATTACTTGCAAACCTGAACTACTGCAAATCTGATTTCAAAAGTAGTTTTTCCCCCATAGAAGAAAAGTATCCTCTTTTCTAAGGTGGAAACACCCCAGGGAAACTAAGACAAGTTTATTACTGAGAGAACTTGCCTACAGCTATCCACTGATTGAATTAAAACAACAACAAAAACCCATTTTTCATTTTGACTAAGAGAAATCATCCTATGGGACAGAATCTACTTCCCCTTTTGGATTTTGAGACTTTTAAAATCAAAAGGGAGCAGATAATTTCATTTTTCCCCTGGTGGATTTAAACTATTGACTTTGTGGTTAGCAGCTCATTGCGTAACCCACTCTGACCAAGGGTTTTTTATAGATTATGTAGACATGTTGAAATACATTTTGTTTGGAACTGAGCCCTCGTGGCACAGTGATTGTGTGCGGGACTGCGATCCACAGGGTTGGCGGTTCAAATCCAGCAGCAACTCTCCAGGAGCAAGGCTGGGCTTCCTACTCCCACCAGGGCAGTGATGCAAAAAAAAACCCCAACATTTTGTTTGGAATAAACTTGTATCAGTACTTTTTGACATGCATTTGTATTGTACTGTCTTGTATTTTCTTAGACTGTCTTGAATAAGTTTTGAAATTGGGAAGTGTAAGCTCACCTTTGCTGTTTCAACATTGTTGTCGTTGTTACAGGTATGCATATATGTGTATATATTTCCATAAATTTTAGGATCAATTTGTCAATATCTGTCAAAGAGGCTATAGGATTCTGATAAGGATTATATTGAATCTCCTGTTCAATATAAAAATTATCACCATTTTAGACAAGATAAAGACAGATGTTTTGTGAATATGGGATATCCTTTCACAATTATTTTTTTTGATGTCAGTTTTAGATTGAGCTAGTAAGTTCAAATGATTTTTGTATGATGAGTTTATATTCGTAAGCTTGCCAAACTTTTCCATTGATTCTAATAGTTCTTTTGTGAATTCTTCATAATCTTCTATATTTAAAAAATCATGTTTTTGAAAAATAGAGATAATTTTACTTCTTCCTTTCTAATCTGAATGCCTTTTATTTCTATTTCATTTCTAATTGCACTGTCTAGGTACTTCAATATATTTTTGACACGAAGCAGTAGGAACTGATATGCTTTTTTTTTTTTTTTTTTTTTAAGGCATCACTGCCCTGGTGGTGGAAGTAGGAGGCCCAGCCTTTGCTCCGTGGAGCTGGAATTGAACCTCCATCTCAGTGGGCCGCAGTCCCGCGCACAACCACTACGCTACCGGGGCTCAGCCCCTGATAAGCTTGTTTTGTTCTTTCCTGATCAATGATTGATCAAGCATTCAGTTTTTCACCATTAAGCATGTCAGCTGTGGGTTTTGTATGCAGCTTTCAATTGGGTTAAGGGCATCTCTTCAGTCCTCAATTTGTTGAGTATTTATATCATGAAAGAATGTTGGATTTGAATGATTTTTTGTGTGTCTATTGAGAGGATCTTGTAGTTTCTGTTGTATGTTTTACTGTTATGTGGTGATAATTTGTGTATGTTGAAATACTCTTTCAGGCTGAGCCCCGGTGGTGTAAGTGGTTGAGTGTGGGACTGCAGCCTGCGGGCTTGGCGGTTCAAATCCAGCAGCGGCTCTCAGGAGCAGCACTGGATAGCTCTCACGACCACCAGAGAGCAGTGATGCCCCCACCCCCACAAAAAAAAAGAAATGAAATAATCTTTCATTCCCAGGATAAATCTACTTGGTCATGAAGTTGTTGCTAAGTGCCGTCAGGTTGGCTCCATGTTTCAGGGACCTTTGCCAATGCACGGTCCTGTGTCATCCCGATTCTTGTTAGGCTTGAGCCCATTGTTGAAACCACCATATCAGTTCATCTCCTCGAGGATCTTCCACTTTTACACTGACTCTCTGTTTTACTAAGCATAATATCCTTTACCAGGGACTGGTCTCTCCTGACAACATGTCCAAAGTGCGTGAACTGAAGTCTCGCCATCCTTGCTTCCAAGGAACATTCTGGCTATACTCCCTCCAAGAAAGATGGATTTTTCTTGTAGTCTGTGATACTTTGAATATTCTTTGTCAGCACCATAATGCAAATGCATAAATTCTTCTTCAGTCTTCCTTAGTCAGTGTCCAACTTTCACATCCTTCTAGGGTGAATGAAATACCATGACTTGGGTCAGGTGCAGCTTAGTTCTGAAACTAATATTTTTGGTTTTTAGCAAATTTGTCCGGTGGAACCCACTGCTTTTTTTTTCTTTCAAAGTTTTATTTGAGCAGTGTGTAGCCATCAAAGGATCATCCTTTGATCCTGAGAGGCAAGCAAGGGAGAGAAATCTTTTGGACCCATTTTAGAGTCTGGGACGGTGATGCTGCAGTGGCTTTTGGTTGATCCCAGGTCAGACCAGGAGAGAAGAGCATGAGGCCGGGTCCCAGGCAATAGCACCCACCCAGCCCTCAAGCTGACCCCCCATAGCCATGCACAGGAGGTGGTTCTGCCCCCAGTCCCCAGGCCTGAGCCCTGGTTGTTGTGCCCTTCCTAGACCCTGTACTGCTTGATTTCTTAACTGCTGATGCTGTGAGTTTTGATGGTGGATCCTAGTAAAACGAAATCTTTGACAACTTCAAATTTTTCTCTCTTTGCAATGATGGTCCAGTTGTGAAAATTTTGGTTGTCTTTACATTGAATTGCAGTTTATCAGTAGGGCTGCAATATTCATCAGAGTGTGTTTTAAATCATCTTGATTTTAAGCTTGCAAAGTTGTGATATTGCATAGAGCAGAGTTATTGAACCTTTCTCTAATCCTGACACCCTTTCTCTACTTCTCAGAATATTAGCTCAACATGCAGATTGAATGCATCTGGTAGAAAGGTACAACCCTGGCACACACCTTTCCTGATTTTAAACCATGCAATCAATCTTCCCTGTTCAGTTTGTGTGCTACCTGAAGGAGAAAACCATATATATTAGTCGGAACTGACTCCATGGCTGTGGTTTGGTTTCATAGAATTAGTTGGAAAATGTTTCTTCTTGTTGTATTAGAAGTCTTTATGAAGAATTAGTGTTAGTTTGCCCATAAACATTTGGTACAAAATTTCAGTGAAGCCATTTGGTTTTGTGGGAAGTTTTTGATTACTGATTTAATTTCTTTACTTGGTATAGGTCTATTGAGATTTTCTATTTCTTTTTAAATGAAATTCAGTAGGTCTCCCCACTTTTTCCCTAAAAAACAACAACAAAAAACCTCAGCGGAACTGTAGAATTGCCGTTGTCTGTTTCTGAGATCATAACTTTCAATGGGAGTAGAAAGCCTTATTTTTCTCCTTCAGAATTGCTGCTGGTTTCAAACTGCTAACCTTGTGGTTAGTAGCCCAACATGGAAGTCTCTAATGGGTCTTTAGGTGCACGGATTGTTTAACTTGACTGCTAACTCGAACATTGGCATTTGAACTCATGTGGGGTGTGGAAGAAAAATTCCTCTGATGTTCTTCAGTGAAAATAATAGTCCAGAAATGCCTATGGAGGAGTTCTGTTCTGGAGCGCAGGCCCAGCCATGAATTGGAACTGAGTTGAGGGCATCCCCCAGCAGCCACAGCAGATTTCTTTCCTTTCTGTCTGTCTTTTTAAAAATTTGATTTCAGTAACTTGTATCCTTTTAGAAATTTGACCATTTGTCTAACTCGTTCACATTCAGTTGTTCACAGTATTCCCTTACAGTCTCTATTTCTGTTAAATTACCAAAGCTCTTTCATTCTCCCCCCCCCCCCATTAATTTTGAGTTGTTATCTTTGTCCTCCTCATCAGTTTAGCTCAAGGTTTCATAATTTTGTTAATCTTTTCATAGAACCAATTTTTGGTTTTGTGGCATTTTTTCTGTTGTTCCATTTTAAAATTTATTAATTTTCATTTTAATCTTTATTATTTCATTCCTCCTACTCTAATTAAGTGGACATCTAGTGTGTTGATTTGAGCTCTTTTAAAACAGGCATTTATAGCTGTAAATTCCCTTCAAGAGCTGCCTGAGCTGCATCCCATAAGTTTAAGTATGCATTTTCATTTCATTTCAAAGCATTATCCAGTGTCTTCTTTGACTACCTGTTATGGAGGTGGGCATTGTTTAATTTCTACATATCTTGGTTACTGTTAGCAGGACACCTCTTGTCCTTTATTTAACCTACTTATGTCAGTCTATGTTAAGCATTTCTCTTGTAGAAAGCATATAGTTGGGTTTTAAAAATCTATTCTGTCAATCTCTGCCTTTTGACTGGCATATTTACTTTCACTTTAAGTAATCACTGATAAGCTAGACTTTACATCTGACTTTTTGCTTTTTACATTTTATTGTGATGTAGGTGAAGGTTTATAAAGCAGATCAGTTTTCCACTAACCAGTGTGTACATATTTTGTCTTTTTGTCATTGATCGCAGTCCCCACAACTTAATGTCAGCTATCCCACTTCTCTGTGTTTCCTTCTTTTAGTAAAAGGAGCTTTCGGACCACTGACTTTGGGCAAATGCTGTTTTTTTGTTTTGAAATGTTGACTTTTCTAAGGGTTGTGCACACCTCTAAGACACACCACCCTCTTGTGATCTTACCTATTGTTTGCCTGAAAATTGAGTCATAAGAAGGAGCTTCAAAAAAATTCATCGGGAAGTGGAATGAAAAGATTTTTTGAGCCATTTTCAATTATCATCTCAAGCTTAAAACAGTCTGATTCATATTAGTACCAGTGTAATTTCAGTAATGTGTGAAATTTTTTATAATGCCATTTCATCTCCACTTACTTGTGTAATTATTTTCACACCAATTATAACTTCATGCATTATATAAAGCTCTATATAACTAGTGCTTTATATAATTGTCTTTTAAATCAGATAAGAGAATTAGGCAGTTACAAACAAAAATAATATATATTGTCTCCTGTATTTATCTATGTATCTACCTTTTTTAATTACTTAGAGTTTAGTGATTAATGGCTCTTACTTTTTGCCTGAAGTACTCTATTGAACATTTCATATAGAGCAGATATTGCTAGCAGTAAATTAGATATCTGGTTTTGTTCATCAGGGAATGTCTAAATTTTTCCTTCATTTTGAAGGAATAGTTTTTGCTAGAGATGAATTTTAAGTTGGTATCTTTTTCTCTTAGCACTTTATTAAGTAGAGCACCTCATGGTCTTCTAGCCTTCATGATATCTGATGAGAAGTCCTAGCTGTCAACCTTTTTCAGTATCCCTTGAATATGATGGATTACTTTTTTTTTTTTTTTGCTGCCTTCAAAATTCTTCTTGTGTTGTTGTTGACAATTTGATTATGGTGTGCAATCTCTTTTTCACGTCTTCATCAAACCTGGGAAGTTTTGACCTTTATTTCTTTAATATTCCTTCCTTTTTCTTCCTGTAATTTTAGGAACTCCTTTTATTTTTATGTTATTGCACACTTGATGATAGCCCTTAGGTATTTAAGGCACTTCATTTTTCTTTTTTAATTAAAAGATCATTTTATTAGGTACTTTTTCACTACTCCTTTTGTTACTCTGGCTGGATGATCATAATTGACTATTTTAAATCTTACTTGAGAGGAGCACTGGTAATGCATTGGTTAAGGTTCTCAGGAACTAACAAGGTCGACAGTTTGAACCTACTGACCTTACCACAGAGAGAGAGAGAGGACAGTGTGACAGGGTTTACAGCCTTAGATACCCCACAGAAAGTTCTCATCCATTCCATGGAATAACTATAAATCAACCCATAGCAGTGTTTAGTTTTGTTTTAACCTTTTATTAGGGTTTGTTCGTAGGTTTATGGAGCAAACTCTTTCCCATTTAGCAACTTATATACATTATGTTTTGTGACATTTGTTGTAATCTCCACAATGTAACAGCATTATTTCTTTGATTTTATTTAATTCATTAAATTTTACTACAGAAAATGAGACTCCACAATGTAGATTCTATATAAAAAGGTACATATTACATATGTGGTCTTTCAGATGAAGACTATATGAATAGAAAATATTCTGAAATTGTAACGATTGTGCAATTCTTGATAGAATTGTATGATGTGTGAATTAAGTGCCAATAAAAAAGTCACCTAAAGTCCATGCAGAAAGAATGTATGTGTACTTGTAGACTACACATGCAGTGTTCTTTCTGATACCATTGGGCACTGGGGCTTTTGATAAGTTCATGGATTCTTTTGCTGCTTCATATCTGCTGTCTGGTGCCTCTAGTGAAATTTTCATTTCAGTCTTTTTTCCACTTCCCTCACTTGGGTGTTTTTCATTGTACTTTTCAATGCCAGATTTTCCATTTGGTTTCTTCTTAGAATTTCTATCCCTATTAATATATATTTTTCCCTGTTAATATTTTTTAACTGGTGAAAAAATAACCCTGGCTCTGCAATGGTTGAGAGCTGGACGACTGTATACACTACTAGCTGCTCCATGGGGCAAAGAGGCGGCAGGCTGCTTCCGTAAGAACGTGGTCTTAGGAAACCTATGAGATAGTGGCTTTTCCACCGGAGAGCAGCGATGCCCAAAACAACAAACCTTCTTAATGCTGTGACTCCTCAATATAGTCACGTGGTGGTGACCCCCAACCATAAAATTATTTTCATTGCTACTTCATAACTGTAATTTTGCTACTGTTATGAATTGGGCAACCCCTGTGAAAGGGTTGTTCAGCCCACAGGTTGAGAACCACTGCTATAAAATAGTTCTTATAGGATCTTACGGGATTGCTACAAGTTAGGGCTGAGTGAGCAGTACTGGGTTTGCTGTTTTAGTTTGCTTGGTGAGACATTGCTTTCATTACTTTTTTTAGTTAGAAATAGTTTCAGTTATTTCAACAATTCACAGTAGTTTATTTAGTAGCTGCCTAGTAAGTTCAATGTTTGGATTTTCTCAAGGACATTTTTTGTTGTTTGCTTTTTTCCCTGTACAAGGGGGAAAAATTTATGGAAAAGTTCTAAAAGTTTGTTGAAAAGTGGAATTGAAGGATAATGGAATTTTTTTTTTCACAAAATTGTTGAAGCTCCCTCAGTTATGGGCCATACTACCCCCTTTTGTTTTTATTACCCCATTTCTTTGCATGTTTCATAATTTAAAGCAAATTGAAACATGCACATTTTGAATAAGATGTGTCCACTTTGGAAATAAGATGACTTCCCCCAGGTTTTGCCATGTGGATTTTGTTTATTCAATGTTTTGGGGAAATGATTCTATAAAGGCTGTGTGTGTGTGTGTGTGTGTGTGTGTGTGTGTGTGTGTATTGTCTCTGAAGTGTCTGCTGGTTTAACTTGTAAAACTTAAAAGCTCACTGTCATTATGTGGACAGCTTATCACACGAAAATGATTTCCTACAGGATTGTAACCATTGTATTTACCAGCTTTGCCATAGGGCTCTATTGTACATTGGCCATGTTTATTTGTCTTCTTAATTTTATTTTGTTCCTGTAAAGAATTTGCATACAGGTACCTCAAAAACAAAACAAAACAAAGCACACAAAAAACTGGAATGTTCTCCCACCCAAAGCTAAGTATTCAAACTTTTAAAAATTTTTAAGCAAAATTAACTTATCAAAAAAAAAGAAAAAGAAAAGAACCTTATCACTTTTGAAGTACTTGCCATAACACTAATACATTTATCAAATCTGAGATTCCATTCTTGGAAACATTTTTCAAATTCATGGCTGACAGCACCTCTTGTTTTTTTCTTTACCTCTTCTACCTCATCAAATCGCTGTCCTTTCATGTTCCTCTGCATTCGAGGAAACATAAAGAAGTTGCACTGAGCAAGGGCAAGAGAGTAAGATGTGTGGGACAAGAGAGGCATGCTGTTTTTGCCAAACACTGGCACACTGAGATGGCTGTGTGAGCAGGTGCATTGTGCTAGTGGTAAAACCAGTCCCCTGGCTTCCACAAATAGGGCCTGTTTTTGTTGCATTGTTACACTTTTTTTTTTTTTTCAGAAT
The DNA here is from genome assembly GCA_004026705.1 of Nesogale talazaci. Classification (NCBI taxonomy): domain Eukaryota; kingdom Metazoa; phylum Chordata; class Mammalia; order Afrosoricida; family Tenrecidae; genus Nesogale; species Nesogale talazaci. Next base: position 2,424 of record PVJH01037759.1, on the reverse strand, counting down.
TTCTAAATAGAAAACTAGATTAAGAATCTGACCTGGTGGAACGTGCTCCAAATGCACTATCCCCCTCACATCCAAAAAATAAATGAGCAAAATCTTAGTCTCTGATGAGTTTTTTGGATGCAGTGACAATAGCATCTTTCACTGGCTCCATAGATGTTTGCTTTCAGCATCATAACAATAGAACAATGTGTCATCACCAGTTAAAACCTTTGGGGATAAAATCTGAGCTGCTTTGGAAAACTGTTTTTTCAAAGCAGGGCATGTTTCTACTCAATGCCCCTTTCCTGGACAGTATAGTGGCCCTTTTCATTCTCAAGTGTTCCATTAAAACTTGCTGAATCAAGCTCCAAGATAGTCCAAATCACTTCCTATCTCTTCAATGGTTTGTTGTTGGTCTTTGAGCACAAGTGCACGGATTTTTCATCAGGGAATTTGATGGGCATCCAGAATGAAGTTTGTCATCAATTGACATTTCATGTTTTCTGAAATGAGAAAACTACATATTTCCTTGAGTTTTTCTTATAATGCTGTCCTTATAATCTGTGTTCAACATCACAGCAGTTTCTGTGGCATTTTTCTCAAGCAGGAAACAAAATTTCACAGCTTCTCGTTGTTCTCTTAGATTGGCCATAACACAAAACAAGTTTCGAGCAAAAACACTTTTACGAAAAAATTGACTGTGACCAGAGAGAACCTTCCCAGGCAGTGCCACTAGGTGCACAATGCTCCACCGGGGTGGTGGGTAAAAGGAGGGGCGTGGGCGGAGGGGCATGTGTATTACCAAAGCTCCACTCAGTGGAGCTTTTTCTCTTTTTTTTTTGGTACCCTCTCATGCATAGCAAAACGTACACCAGTTTAGCAGTTCCTACATGAACAATTTAGTGACAGTGATTCATTTTCCTTTTCTAAGTCATCCCTTCCTTATTAACATAGATTTACCGCCTCCTAAATCAAAACCAAACTTAATGCCATCTAGTGGGTGCTGACTCAGTGATCCTGTGGGACAGGTTAGAAGTGCCCTTGTGAGTATTTGAGACTAACTCTTTGTTTTTTTGGGCATCACTGCCCTCTGGTGGGAGTGGAAGGCCCAGCATTGCTCCTGAGAGCTGCTGCTGGATTCGAACCGCCACACCAGTGGGCTGCAGTCCCGCACTCAACTACAACGCCACCGTGGAGACTAACTCTTCATTAGAGTAAAAAACCTGTCTTTGTCTGGAGGATTTCCTGATGGTTTTTACTGCCCAGCACTTAGCAGCCCAATGCAGATCCACTACACCACAAGGGTCCCTTCCTACCTCCTGAGGGTGACAATTACTTTGATCTCATATAGGCAGTTCTTAAAAGAGGATAGTAAAGACAGAACTTTATTGCTAGTTAAGACTATATCCAGTTTTAAGAATGCTTCGGGGAATAGTTCTGGTTTAAGATTTAAAGATTATTTTAGGGCAATTATTTAAGGGGTTTATCTAACTTCTAGAAACCATGAGATTTTGAAATTATGTTCTGCACTTTTGTTACTCCATCAGGAATCTTCTTTGGACTCTTGTGATCAAATTGTTCAGTAATGATTCAGGGAACTATCCAGTTCGGGTCTCATGGCAAACGAGGCAGTTGCTAATGGAAGCAATTAGATGTACGTGTCATGTCCTCTTATTGTTGCCTCCCCTTCCCTCTCTACTGTATATTGCTCATGTTTTCAGTGCTCGGATTTAGCTTACTACTTGGTTTTAGCCTTTCCTTTCTGTTAGTGCAGAGCTTCAGGACCAGCCAAATAAAACCTGTAACTTCTCAAGATTTGCCCACAGCCCTACATAATATCTCCAAGATTTCTGGGAATATATTGGAGCCTATGGGCACCTCATTCCTCAGTTTTTCAGTTTTAGTTAGCCTCTTATTAGCTCAAATTGGTATTACTGCGTCTTGCAGTTGGGTATTCGATATTTGCTGCTGATTGTCTCCCACAAGTGCTGTACCGATTAAACAGCTAACACAGAGTTCAGGTCTAATAAACACAAGCCTTAAGAATAGGGAATTTCTAGGAATCTGTCAGGCAGGTCAAATAGTGACACTTGGTGGGGAAGATTTAGTTGTTCCATTGACTACTAAGTGAGGGGTTTGTATGTAGCTACTGTGGTTGTAACTTGGTTAGTTTTCAAGGCTACAGCAGAGCTGAGGAAAGAAGGGGATAGGAATAGGGCAAATTGAAGCACAGATATTCATTTGCTTCTCTTGAATAAACACATCTCAGATTGTTGCACACAATTTCGATTACTCTTCAGAATTTTGAATGAGTTGACTTTGACAATTTCCTTTTTGCCTGAAATTTTGTTGCTTTTGTGGAAGAATGTATTTTTGGAGTTCCTTACTCTGCCATTCTGAAAGTGCTTCTTGATGTAATGTTTAAATGTCACTTTTCTTTTTTTT
>PVJH01037758.1:0-17691 GCA_004026705.1 Nesogale talazaci | reverse complement strand
TTCTAAGGCTGTAACCCTTTAGGAGCAGAGCCTCACATTTCTATTGCGAAGCAACTGGTGGGCTCGAACAGCTGAACTTATGGCAAGCAATCAAACACATTATCCATTATGCCACCTGGTCTTCTTATTTATTATACAATAACTCTTACTGCTGGCCTCTTCTGAAAGTAACAAATTGGAGCTGCCTGTTTTTCAATTTCTAATAAAAATGGTGTTATTTGGGGGACGATTCCATGTTCATATAATTTGCATTGCTCAAGTACATCTTTGGGTCAAAGGGCACCATGTGAAGAATAACGTGACCTAAATATTTGCTACAACACAAGGTATTTTGAATAAGGTCAGTGTGTACTTCCTCTATCCCAGGCTAGGTAACACTCCATTAAAATATCTTGATTTTGAATAGAAGAGTAGAATGAAGCCTGGCATAGGGCATTTGTTCTGCATCTCAAAAACTAGAGAAGACAGGGGGAAGCCGGTGCCATTGTTGAACGCAGAATATCAAATATACACAGAAGCAAGTCTAAAAATCGAGGCACCAAACTGTGCATAGTGTTATTTTTTTATTCTTGAATCGAGCGTGAAGATGCTAACTGCATTGACATGTGGTCTTCATATCCTTCATGGGTGACTAGCACTCAGAATCCAAAGGTGAATAAGATAGCTGCGATATCTAGGTGCTGGTACCTATAAATGTATGCAAGCTGCTTGAGAAATTAAATCACAACTCAGTGTAATAAGCACAGATAATAGATAATCTAACAAATAAGATGGTCTATCATATGATTTAAAGGGAATTATTGCTTGATCAATCATTATTAATCTTTCTCCCACTTCCCCGCTTTTAAAACTGCTTTTATCTAGAACTCCTCCCCAGGATGTTAGTCATTTACTTCCTCTCCCATAAACCACTATGGGAAAAGCACTAGGGGCTGTGCATGTCTACTCAAATTGCTCTGTGTAATTATAAATGGGTCCTTAGAGCTAGCACAAATGAGCTGCTCATATTAAACACTTTTGCTAAAACCTATGCTTCTAGGTCCTTTCTTGAAAACTTTTTGTTTCGTTTACTCCTCTAAAATTTTTTTCTCTTAAAATAGATCCCCAAGGACTTTTTGAGACCATTTTGCTTTTTTAATCTGTTAAACCAGTCTGCGTGACTCTCTTCCCATTTATCATTTTAATACCTTTTCTTCCAGCATATGTACTTTCTCAAGTCAAAATTAACTTCCTTGCTTCTTGATTTTCATTATTTATACTCAATTTCCAGGAGAAAGTCTTTTTTCTTAATCCATAAATTCTCCCTATTAAAGCATACTGGCAATCAAAAATGTTAATTTTATCCTCATCGATATAAATTTTCTTTTCCATTTCTCAAACATTTTATGACACCATTCAAGGAAATATGTCTTTCTTTATATTTCAAATCATTTTTAAACTTCAGGAATTTTCCCATCTTTATTATGTGTCAGCCAAATTTTATTTTTACTGAGAAACTAATTCCCTCATTAAGCAATAATATCACATTTGGTCTCACAGTCTTTATTACTTCTTATACATATATCTTGCCTGATATATTGACTCATTTTCTGTTGTTTAAGGTCTCTAGACTGTAGATTCAAGTAACAATATTTTGAAACTATTATTTCTGAATGTTAAGTTTTTAAAAGTCAAGGTTACTAACCTTGATTCTCTCTAGTATGCATTGTACTTTCAAATATTTTGGTGAAAATTCTAATCTTTCAAATCACCATTTTAGAGTGTGGTCAAATTATAAAAATCTGCCCTTCATTAAAGAATTCTTTTCTGTTGACTTTAATAAAGCTCTGAATAGTACATTTATCCACATTAGAGTTACTGCTTTGTTACTTGATATCAAATTTTATTAACTTAAGATCTCTTCTGCTTGTATATTTTCACTTTTACAAAACAGACCTCTGTTTTATGTTGCATTTTTCCCACCTTATCTGGATTTTCAAGACCAACATCTAGCAGTCTTTTCCTTTTCTTCCTGGGGCTTCCTTCATCCCTCACTCCCTCTGTCCGGTCTCTGTTGGAGTAGCACTCCTCTCCTCTAGGGTTAGACAGTCTGTTCTCTCATAATTTCCTTGAACTCTTTACCTATCACCTTTTGTTTTTTCTGCTCTGAAAACTGTACGCAAACAACTTTGCCAATTTTTTACTTTCTATTTCCTTTTCTGTTGTAAGAAATAACATATACCCAGATGAAGTCTGGTTGAATGAGGTTTCACTTTAAGCATTTATTTTCTTGTCCTCTTTTGTCCTATAATCCCAAAAAGAAATATACCTTATTTGTCTTTCCTGGAAATTTTTCTCGCTGTTATTTTCTTACAGAGCTTCAGGTGATTCACCTGCATTGATGTAAGTAGGAGAATTGTCCCAGTAGAATTAAAACCTACAACTTGTCAGATGCAAAAATAATCTTGAGGGTAATACCTCAAGATTTTGTGGAATAGTTGTAGGATCTTGGGGAAATGAGTTACTCCTCTAAAGCCTCAGCTTTCTCATCTTGAAATGCAGATATGATAATAGCACTTCATGGGATAATTTTTAAGATTATTGAGATGACATATTATAAGTTCTTAGCATAACACTGTCTTTGGTGGGCATCAGATCAACACCAGTGGTCAAATTTAGTCATATTATTCTTTTATTTGGAAGTTTCAAGGTATCTTTTTTTAATTTCAAAATCATTTTATTGGGAGCTAGTACCGATAGCATATCATTCTACAGTTCAACCACATCAAGCTAATAATACTGTGATGTACATATTTCAATATTAAAAATCAATAAAATTATAATGTCCAATTTTATGGCAGTGGTATAGATTTTTGACCTCCCCTGTAGACTGCATGTTATGGCTATATCTTAACTAAAAAGGGTTCCTAATTCATGCCTATGGTAGATTTTTGACTGCTTTGTAAACTTCAGTTTTCTTCAACCATTGCAGGTATTGAATGATGGGTGTTAAAGTCCATGTTCTCAGTGCTATCGTTCTATTTTAAAAGTCTACTAACCTGTCCAAGCATCAAGATATGTGCTTATTATCCTGTAACTGCTAATTTGTCATGACAGGGTTTATTGTCCAGTACTTTCTGTAGCCATGATGTTAATTCTGAAGCAAATAAACAGTTTCTAAGTCTGACCAACACTTGAAATAAACAGCAACTTCTTGCAGTCATTTTTCTCCCTTTTGTTATAATATAATGTTCACTTAATAAATAAGTACTTGTTAAGTACTGATAAGGATATCAGATATCCAGACCCCCCAAAAAACCAATGTAGGGATTTTTGTAACATAAACTTATTTTCAGGGACTTTTGTTTATTGGGATAAATACAACTGACATTATGATAAATGATACACAGGATACTAGAATCATGGATATTATTACCCAAAAAAGCAAAGCAAGAGTAATTGGAGATTCTGGAGCCTAGCAACAGACTTGCTGAGAAGGTGATATTTGACTACCATTTAAAGACATTGAGGGATTTAGACTTGTGTATATTTAACAGAAGAATGGTCCAGAGGAAGTCCATGAAATAGCCTAAGATTGGAAGCAGACTTAATTTGTTAAAGTGGCTCTTGTGGGTTAAATGGTGGGAAAAGCATCAGAGGGTGTTTTCAAATAGATCAAAGAGGAAATAAGAAGCAGATAGAGTAGAAGTTTCTAGACCAAGGCATAGCATTTGTATTTGAATGTGAAATAAATGACAAGTTTTGGAAGGATTATTCTGACTGATATATTGAAAATAAGTAGAAGCCAGAGAGATCCTTTAGAAAATGATTGGTTCCAGTCAGCAAGTGTCTTTTGCACAGGTAAATTTGCAGGTAGCAATGCACATGGTGGGAAATTGTTAGACACTGAATCTATTTTTAAGGCACAGGCATGAGATTTTCTGACAGGCTAAATATAGGGAGGTAGTGAAGTCCAAGGAATAGTCTGAGAATTTAGAAGTATGAGTCTGTAGCTATGGAGATGGGGAAACCTAGGGATGTCAAATTTGGGAAAACTCAGATGACTAAATCAAGTACATAGATATACATATAATTTTAGAGCTTAGTTAAGTGATCCAGTCAAGTATCTACATTAAAAATTGCTGGTGTGGTAGTTTTGGGGGAGTTGGGGGAGTATTTTAAAGAAGGTTGGGGGAGTATTTTAAAGAAGGAAATGTTTTAAAAATGACCAGAGGATGGAGAATATAGTTATAAGGATATTTGAATTTGAAGTGTTCATGGGGCATAGAAAGAACCAACAAAGAAGCTGAAGAGTAATTAATAATATAAAAGAAAGTACAGAGTGTTAGAAGCTCAATGAAGACAGTCTATCCAGGAAAAAAATTATCATCTGATTCAAAATTTCTGAGAGATTAAGTAAAATAGTATCTAACATTTGATTAAACCATGTAGAGGTCATTGGTGAATGTGACCAGGATATTTTTAACTAGTTGTGAGAAAGCATGAAAAGCATTTCCTCATCTATGACAGGAAATTTGGGAGAAAGTTACTTGGCCAACTGACTGGAAGAGATCTATCATTATACCCGTTGTAAATAAAGGTGACTCAATATAATGCTAATTTATAGAACAATCATATCATTAAGATCACATGCAAGTGAAATGTTGCTGAAGATGGTGCAATAACTACTGAAGTATATCAGCAGAGGTTTAGGGATTCATAAGAGAGCATGGAACAAGAGATATCATTGGTGATTTTATATGGATCTTGGTTTAAAGCATAGAATACCTGAAAGATACTAACTTGTGCTTCATGGACTATACAGTGGCATTCAGTGGTGTGGACAGACTATGAATAACCATATGAAGAATGGGAATTCCAGAACACTTGATTGTGCTTGTGAAGAATCTGTGCATGAATCAAGCGGCAGCTATGAGAACAGAACAAGGGCATAGTGCATGTTCTAAAGTCAGGAAAGGTGTGTGTCAAGATTACATTCTCTTGTCATACTTATTCAATCTGTACGATGAGCAAATTATCAGATAACCTGGATTGTATGAAGAAGAATGTGGCATCAAGATTGGAGGAAGACTTCTTAACAACCTGCTATGTGCAGATGATACAACCTTTCATGTGAGGGGGACTTGGAGCACTTGATTATGAAAATCAAGGATTACAACCTTCAGTATGGATTACAACTCAATGTAAAAAAGACCAAAATTGTCACAGCTGATCAAGGGTTCACAAAGAGCATGATAAATGAAGAAAGGTTGAAGTTTTTAAGGATTGTGTCTTGCTTGGGTTCCCAATCAGTGCTCAGGGAAGCAGCGGTCAAGAGATCAAATGTTGCATTGTATTGTGTAAGTGGACTGTACAAGAGCTCTCTAGAGGGGGTAAAAGTGGGGAGGTTGCTTTCAGGACTCAGTGGTTTTCCTTTGCCCTATATGGATGTGAATATTGGACATGACATAAGGATAACCCAAGAAAAAAGGATCACTTTGTATCGTAGTGCTGGCGAAGTATATTGAAAGTACTATGGACTTCCCAAAGAACAAACACATCTGTCTTGGAAGAAGTAGGACCAGATTGCTTCCTATAGGCAAAGATGGCAGCACTACATCATCTTGTCTACTTTGCACATGCTGTCAGGAGACACCTGGAGAAGGACTTCGAGTCTGGTAAAGTAGAGGGGCAGTGAACAAGAGGAAGAGCCTCAGAGAGATAGATGACACAGTGGGTGCAACCCTGCGTACCAGCAAAGGCACAATTGTGAGGATGGTGCAGGACAGAGTCATGGGATATTCTGTTGTGCATAAGGTCTGAGTGGGTTGGAACTGACTGGGTGGCTCCATAGAACCACAAAATGAGGAAGGCTTGATTGGAGTGGGATTAAAACAGAAAAAGAAGATAACAGCAAGTATAAACTGCACAATAACTTTTACTAAGAAAGAGAGCAGAGTGATGGATATAGCAGCGGTCAAGAAGACATTAAGCTTTCTTTTGTTATTCTTTAAATGTTAGAAAATAGTATCATATCTTTATACTGATGGAATTATCCACTACAGAGAAAGTTGGTTACAAATTAAAGAGGTGAAAATACGTGCTCGCTAAGGGAAAGAGTTGTGATCCAATGAAGGAAGGAAGGTTTTGTTTTATATAGAACTATAAGTTGGTCAATTAATAATAAGCAGGAAATAAGAGGATATGGTTATAGAGATAATCATGGAAAACTATGAATCATCCCTTATGACTGAATCAATACTCTTGGTGAAAAAGGAAACATTTTGCAGCACCAAAGAGATCCTAAATATGAAGTACAATTTAAGGAGGACATTTATTCAGACAAAAATGACACAGGTTAAAGACAAAGATAAATCTTTCAGAATGAGACCATTAGCATAAGGCTACAATGGCATCTACGGATGTATCAAGAACTGGTGGCTTAAATAGGACAATGGAAGGCAAAGCAAACTGTCATGAGTAGTAGCAGATAAGTACATCACAGATACACCTAGAGTATGGTAATTCACTTCTTTTTTATTAATCATTTTATTGGGGGCCCATACAACCCTTATCATAATCAATCCATCCATCCATTGTGTCAAGCACATTTGTACATTTGTTGCCACCATCATTCTCAAAGCATTTTCTTTCTACTTGAGCCCTTAGAATCAGCTCCTCATTTCCCCCACTTCCCCCTCATTAACTCTAGATAATTGATAAATTATTATTATTTTCCCATGTCTTATACTGTCCGATGTCTCCCTTTGCTCATTTTTCCATTGCCCATCCCACAGGGAGGGAGTTATATGTAAATCTTTGTAATCAGTTCCCCCTTTCTACCCCACCTTCTCCTTCCCCTCCTGATATCACTACTCTCATTATTGGTCCTGGGGGTTCCCTGTGGTTCCAGTTTTTTTATCTCTACCAGTGTACATCTTCGGTCTAGCTGGATTTGTAAGTTAGAATTGGGATCATGATAGGATCATGATAGTAGGGGAGGGGAAACAATAAATTGCTAAAGGAAATTTGTATGTTTCATCGTTGCTACACTGAACCCTGACTGGCTCATCTCCTCCCCATGACCATTCTGTAAGGGGGTTGTCTAGTTGTCTACAGATGAACTTTGGGTCTCCATTCTGAACTCTCTCATTCACATTGATATGATTTTTTTGTTCTTTGATGACTGATACCTGATCTCCTCAATACCTTGTGATCACACTGGCTGGTGTGCTTCTTCCATGTGGGCTTTGTTGCTTCTCAGCTAGTTGGCCGCTTGTTTATCTTCAAACTTTTAAGACCCCAGACACTATATATTTTAATAGCTGGGCACCATCAGCTTTCTTCATCACATTTGCTTGTGCATCCACTTTATCTTTAGCAATCATGTCGGGAAGGTGAACATCATGGAATGACAGTTTAATAGAAGAAAATGTTCTTGGATTTAGGGACTACTTGAGTAGAAGCCTAATGTCTATCTCCTACCGTAATACTAAATCTATAAATATATGCACATTTCCCTATTTCCCTATCATATAAAATATATATACATATATGCATGCCTGTATTTAGACATTTATAAATGTCCTTTATCTCCTAGCTCTTTCCTTTACTTTCCTCTTGTCCCACTATCATGCTCAGCCTTCACTTGTGTTTCAGTAATTCCTCTTGGGTACATAGGTATTCATCAAGCTCTAGCAGGTCTCCTACACCCTCCTCATCATTGATTTTAGATCACTAGTTGTTCCCTTGCCCCTGGGTTTGTTGGCACTGCTTCCTTTTCCCCACATCTTCTCCCATGTCTCCTCCTAGAACTGTCAGCCGGTTATTTTCTCTTCCAGATTGTTTGTCCTGTCTGTCTTATCTAGGCAGACCTGCAGAGATAATATTAACACAAAAAATAAGGCAGAGAAAAACAAAGCAAAAAAAAAGAAAAGAAAACAATAACAAAAAGAGAAAAATCTTTACATAGTTCAAGGTCTGTTTTTTGACCTTTAGGAGTATTTTCTTGTGTAATCTATGGATGCCATGTCCTGGTCCCAAAGTCTGTTTTTGGTATTCCCTGGGGATTTGATTGCTCTGCTCCCCTTCCTGTTCTGTTATACTCCCTTAGTGTTTTGCCTTGGTGTGGTGGGGTGAGATAGTGTGCTATTCTCACACTGTGTCTCCAGTGTTGTTTCTTGTAAGACTATGGGGTCAGTGAGGGACGTCATGTCTCGGTGGAACTGGCCATATGGTCCTTTCTTTGCTTTGGCTACTCTGAGCAGGGCTTGGTGGTCCAGGTTGTGCTCCTCTCTCTCCTGCCCCCTTTATTTGCTCCTGTGTGCTCTGATCAGACAAGTCCCTTCCTTGAGCTGCAGCTTAGTGCTGTCCTCTGAAAGGAATTCTTCTGTGGGGACAGGCAGTTGTTCACATAGTTGAGATTGGGGCTGGCCCCTCAGACCTCTCTACTGGTTTCCTGCTCCATGCTAGGATGTTGCATGCACGTCTTGAAACACCAGGTTAAAGTCTAGTCCCTCTTTCCGTGTGGAGAATATAAACAATACACTCATCTTAGGTGGGTTAGTGCCCTGTTCCCCCACTACACATGTTTTTTATTCCCCGCCCTCTCCCCCCCCCAATCCTTTTTGAGTTGACTGTCATATGTATCCCTGGATTTGGTCTGGCCCCTGCCATACTACCTGGACCTGCCCCCAGGAATGTATGTATATAGTAGCTTTTCCTCTATGCCCCTTTTGCATTTTTAAAAAGCTTTTCTCAGCAAACTCATGTTGTACTTGTTCTTTTGTGCTTGGTTTACTTTGCTTAGCATAATTTCCATTTCTTCCCATGTAGCTATGTGCTTCATGTATTTATCACTACTTTTTAGTGATGAGTACTACTCCGTTGTATGTATGTGACACAGTTTTTTAAACCATTTGTCTGTTGATGGAAATTTGTGTTGTTTCCAGTACCTTGTAATAGTGAACTGTGCTGCAATGAATGTTGGAGCACAAATGTTGACAGAGGTTTGTTTCTTGCCTCTTCTGGGTTTACACTCAGTAAGGAGTTTGCTGGACTGAATGGTAGCTCATTCTCTATCTGTTTTAGATATCACCAAATTGGTTTCCATAGTGGTTGTACATTTCTACAGGTTCACAGGCAGTGGATGAGAGTTCCTATCTCACCACAGCCCCTCCAACACTTTCTGCTTTCTGAATTTTTGAATTGTGCTATCTTTGAGGGTGTTGGTATCTAATTGTTGTTTTACTTTGCATTTCTTTTATGGCTAAAGCATTTTCTCTTATGTTTATTGGCCATTCTGATTTGGGTAATTCGCTTTCTAATGCACTTTGCCCATGGACAAAACTGTTCATATTCCTGGTTAATAGCAGGAACTCAAGGGAGGTTTAATCTACACAGGGTCTTTACAGATAAATATTTTACTGAAAACTGTTGTAGTCTACAACTGCATGTCCAGAATTTAAGCTTTGATACAATCCCTCCTTTCTTCATGGGTTTGTAAAAATATTCTTTGACACACTCTGGGTGGGGAATTTTTTCTGTACTGAGAACCTGACATCCTCCTTAGATGCAAGTTCAAAGCCATCTTATCAACTTCTAGAGAAAAACTATTTGTAGTCTCCATGGGACTTTTGATAATCAAAAATAATGATATCATTCGTTTAGTGAAATAGTATAGATATTAAATACTAGTAAGAAAATTTTATATATGTGTGTGTAGTGCATATATATTTATATAAAGGAGAATTTTAGACTAAAATATATAGAAAATATCACTTATAAAAATTCATATAACTTGAGTAGCAAAAGAATATTGCTTAAGAAAGCAATGAATGTTAGAAATATGTCAATTATTTCAATAACACTTTTTCACTACATCAATTCTACTGAATTTAAGATATTTAACAAAAAAGGAGGGAGTCCTGGTGGCATAGTGGTTATTTATTGTAGTGGAGCCACAAGGTTAGCAGTGTGAAATCACCAGCTGCTCCTTGGGAGAAAGTTGAGGTTTTCCATTCCCTTAAAGCATGAGCCTCCAAAACTCAGAGGGGGAAATTCTCCCCTTTCTTATACAGATGCTTTGAGTAAGGACTGACTTGATGCGGTGACTTTGTTTGTGAGAATTAATGAGTGGTGTGAAAAATAGCAAGTAGATGGCAATCTCAAATTGCCAATTGTTGAAAAAATTACAAAACAACTCATGTTTGAGCAAAGTAAAAGTTTTCAAAGTCCATAATCTTGTGACTTTCTGTGTAGACCTCTGCTTCTGCCCAGGAACTTTTCAGCTTGAAGTCCAAAGGGGTATTTTGTCTCCTTGAATCTGCAAAGGTTGTGTTTAAAATAAAGTGATTCTATTCGTAGGCTTTCTAAATGGAGTTCTTCTGATGTGACCTATTAAAAAATGCTACACACTTCACAGAGCAAAGACAACATCTAGAATCTAGAAAATCTGCATCACCAAAGCCAGAAGATGAATTTCGGTTAGACATGAGCCACACAACACAATTAGCAAAATGATACGGGACAGAGCATCATGTTGGTAGGTTATATGAATTAATGCTAAGTGTTTTTTTCCAAGGCCAGCTTGCTCATCCCTAGTTTATTTTCCAAGAGAAGTAAAATCATCTTTTCCAAGCCAGTACCCTCCTCTTCTGTGATCATGAATTTCCATATAAATTCACTGTCACCAAGGGGAGACTTAGTTTGGAAACAGTAAAAAAAGGAACCAGACTTTATCAAATTAGAGTGACTGCAAGGTAAGAGTACACTGTTTGCTCATCCCCCCACTCCTTAAAAGAAGATTGACTCGAACTAAGGTGAGACCTCCTGTGAAGAATTAGGTCGTTGACATTTGTAACGAGGAGGGGATCGCAAGTGGATTATTAGCATCAAATAGACACATCACAACATTTTCTTGAAAACCCTACTAAATGGGGACTGAGCCCCGGTGGCGCAGTGGTTGTGCGCGGGACTGTGGCCCACTGGGATGGAGGTTCAATTTCAGCAGTGAGGCTGGGCCTCCTAGTCCCACCACCGGAGAGCAGTGATGCCTACCCCCACCCCCCCCCAAAAAAAAACATACTAAATGATTATTGACCTCTCCTCTATCAAACCCAACTGGTCTGATATTTTTCCCTTTGGAATATGTTCTTTCTATGTTACTAAATTCTTTGATGGAATGCAGTGCTCAGGCCAAAATGGTCTACTGGTTTTGTGGACCACTGTTGAAATCCAAGATGGAGTCAAAGCAACAGTTTTCCATTTGTTGTTTGTTTGTTCAGGCCCCAAAGTTTAAAAAGATCACCAAGGTGTAAATGTTATAGCAAATTCCATGAAAAACAGAAGTGGAACAGAAATATTAGCAACAATATTGGACTGAATGTCTAAAAATAGTTTGTAAGACTAAGACCTGAACTTTTTATTCCAAAAATCACAATTCATATAAGGAAGTATTTGCCTCTGACTAAATAATAACAGTGGTGACTACATTCTATAAAAACCTAAGGTTGGACATGAAATATTAATCTATTAAGTCATAAAGATAATCCTTTGGAATTCAATGGGAAATCTTATTGTCATTCTACTTTGTAAACTATAGCTTAAGCTTGTTCAAAATCTTTGGTCAAAAGTCAGCAGGTATGCAAGACAAAGCTTATCTCTAGATCACAAAATTTGATATGATCATGATAAATTCACAATTATATACATTTTTAACAAAAGACTTGATGGGAATTTGAGATACAATAAAGAGTAAAACAGTTAATTTATGGAATATTTTGTTTCATTTCTTAATTTGTATAACTGAGAAATTGCGTGAAGCTATCTACAATCTTTTCAAACTTCATTTGCATTGGCCCAATATATTTGACATAACAATCAATATCTATTTCAACAGATCATCATTATGAATTTTCCTTGACATAGAGCTTTTATTCTGTCCAACTCAATCCCTTTTAAAGACTAGAATCTCATTTCTATTTTAGTAAAAATTATTATCATCAATGTGGCATTTTGTAGTAAGTGGTTCACCTGTCCTTATTCCATTTTATAATTAATTCACCAAAGTTGACTAAATGTTATAAGAATAAGTAAATATTTTGCTGTTTCTTTTATAAGATAATTTAAGTTTGGGGCACATAATTCACATACCATTGGTTTAGACATATTACACCAAGTTGTGCAACTGTCACCATAATCATTTTGAGGACATTTTTAACTCTTCATTTTCCCAAACCACCCCTGCAATAATCCCCCCAAAATTATCAATCCACTCTGTTACTGTCTCTATAGAGTTACCTATTCTAGATTTTTACAATGAAAAACCATCAAAACCCCTTGACAACAATAACAAAATAAGACAGAAAAATCTTAATAGAAAATAATTAAAATTAATTTAAAAATGGGCTTATGTGAACAGCACCTTAATGCTATAATCCCATCAATATATTGTCCCACCAATAAAAAGTTCATAAACCATCCACGTCATGTCTTTATCTCCCCTATTTTGGCTATCTATACTGCCCAGTGATGTCAGCCCAGTGTACTGAGGAAACAAGCATGTCCTTTGACGGGAAGAGTCTTCATTCTAGTGGGGACCTTGTGAGTTGGCATCCATAAACAAAGAAGCAATAAGCACCAATTCCACGGGCTCAGAAATTTTATCTTCACCTGGTCAGGGTCTGGTCAACTCAATGTGGGCTGCTTTAGCCTCATCGTCGTGCCCAATGGCCACCTCACCTTTTGACCATGGGCCCCTTCAAATTCTCATCTTGGACTAGATCATGCCATAGGCTCAGGTTCTGCACAACTCTTTAAACTTTAGATCAGAAAGCCTAGTCTTATCTCTCCTCTGGTCCCTATGAACCAGATCACAGGTGTCATGGCCAGACTGAACCTATCTCTCTATTACTGTATTTATCCCACTTCTGCTCAACAATTGGATCCAGGTGATCACCTAGCGAGAATTTCAGACTTCCCTTAGGCTCCTTTTCACATTCAGTCCCGGTGAGGAGAATCCATGGCTGCAGATTTTTCCAGCTGGAAGAGCAAACCACTAGTTCAAAATTCAGCATGGCTCCTTTTTTCCCAGCCAATCTGCCAACTGCTCTCTCCTCAAATCATTCCAAATGAAAATGTGGACACTCATTGCCTGAACACTCAAGGCACTACATGGGACTCACCTTCTCTAAGCATTCTTCATAGCTATATCACATGCCCATTTAACAGAACCCATTTATTGATGTAAGCAGTGGGCTTACAAGCCTTCTACTTATAATTTCTAGTTATCGTTCCTATTGCCCATTATATCAATAACAACAGGTAGAAGGAAGCAGTTTTGTAGATCCTAAGCACGTTCTTAAGACTCTGGAATTCAAGCCTTTCTTATATAAACTATCCCATTCATATGCAATGTGTCCTTTGGCCACTGACTGCATCCTGCCATGGCCAGGCCTTCTGTTAACCATTTTAACTAAGCATCATGGTCCCAGAAAACTTTAAGGGGTGTTTTGCCTCAGGAGCTCAAAATTTACATTTATCACATTCATGTCATTATTTCAGATAGGAAAAGCCAAAGACCACTACCAGGAATCAAAACTTTCACTTCCCATGTCCTTCCAGGAAATAACCCAGTAAACATCTTAACCAATCAGCTAGCCAAAGAAGGAAAACTACCATAAGGTAGAGGTCAAAAAAGCCTTGAGTCTCCATCTTCATGATTTATTTCTCTAGTAGCCACTCCTGATACCATTATATGTTTGGCCAGATTAAATAGAGGAAAAAAATCTAGACATTCATATATGTGTAAGAAAGAGCTTTATGTTAAAAAACTCAAAAAATCCAAAAAGGGCATAGGGAAGAAGCAACTGTATACTATAGTGACCAGATTTTAAGCAGGACACCATTGACCGGTGGTGGAAGGAGGGTGTTCTTGATTACAAATTTGGTCTATATGGAGCAACAAGAATTTTCATAGAACACAAAATAGTTTGTAATATATTTATTTTAATTTTAAAACACCATTGGATATTGTTAAATTGTTAAAAAGCAAGACATCTGGTCACTTTACTGTATATATACATTCATGTGCTGAGGTCCAGGAAATATGGCAGGGGCCACACTAAATGGACGGATCATATGATAGCCAACTAAAAAGGGGGAGGAGAGATATGGAGAGCTAGGGGAACAGGTAACTAGCCCACACAAAGGGAGGGTGTTGTTTATATTTACACAAAGAAAGAAGGACCAGACGTCAACCAGTGCTCCAAGACAAGAATGCAACACACTGACGTGAAGCAAGGAACCAATAGAGAGGCCTGAGGGGCTGGCCCCATTATCAACTACATGGACAGCCCCCACCCCACCTCCAGAAAAATTCATTTCAGAGGACAGCACTGAAGCCACAGTTCAAGGAGAGGAACTTGTCTGATCAGAGGATACAGGAGCAAACAAAGAGAGAGGGAAAAGAGTGAAGCACATCTTGGCCCACCAAGCCCTGAAGACAATATTTCTACACAGAGTATCCAAAGCACAGAGCGAACCCTAGGGATGGGCCAGTCCCCACTGACCATAACACCAAGAGGGACAACATCGGAGATACATGGTGGGAATTGTGCCCTCCCTGACCCCATCACAGGGAGGTGAGACACTGGGGTGTGGAACACAGCAGCAAGAGGAGCAGAGTAAAGAAGTTTCCAAGGTAAACCAAAATTAGACTGTGAAGCCTGGCACCCCATCATTCATGAAAGACTTGAGCTACTTGTAGACTTTTCTTTTTTGTTGTTGTTGCCTTTCTGTTGTTGTAGCAATTGTTTGATTTTCTAATGTTGCTCTGCTGTGCTTGCTCTTATGTTTGTGGATACTTGTCTATCTGGATGGGATGGGTGGGATAACAAGCCGGAAGAGAACAATGGGAGGACAGATCCAGGAGAGCATGAGAGAGGGGAAGGTGGGGGAAAGGAAGTAAGTGTTAACTGACCCAGGGAGAAGGGAACAACAAGTGACCAAGGGTAGATGGTGAGGAGGGTGGAGGAGGCTTGGCGGGGCTTGATGAAGGGTAATGTAACTGAGAAGAATTCCTGAAATCCAAATGAAAGCGGAGCATGATAGTTGAACAAGAGGAAAGTAAAAGAACATAGAGGAAAGAACTAGGAGAAAATGGGCATTTATAGAGATCTAAATACAGGCATGACATATATTTGCATATGAAGATGGGGAGATAGATCCATATATATATGCTATTTCTAAAGCTATATATATATAGCTTTAGAAAGCAGATAGACATTGGGTCTGTATTCAAGTAGTCCCTCAACAAAAGAACACTTTGTTCTAATAATCCGGCATTCTGAGATGCTCTCCTTCCTTACAAGATTGATGAAGACAAAAAGGGTGCATAAGCAAATGTGGACTTCCATCAATATGGGCACTGTTGAGACTGAAATGATGTGGACTGGCAAGGCTGCATTGATGCACACTGCTCAGACTGCATTGATGGGCAGTCTATATGTCTCTGTGTGGGCAAAGTTATTGCCCACACAGTTATTTATATATATATAAATTTGATATCCCTAGGAAACAATGATATCAAGAAAGGTAAAGTTGACTTGGAGTATAGGATATTCAAAGAATAGCAGATTGATGATTACTTTTTTATGCTGTACAAGGGAATAGCTCTGTGTTTCATATGCCAGACACATATAGTGTCTGTGTTCAAAGAATACAGTTTGCATTGACACTATCAAACTCAACATAAAGATAAATATGATTGTTTGGTCGGAGAAGTGAGAAAAGATAAAATATTATAGCTGAAAAATACATTGGCAATTCAGCAAAATACTTTTGTGAAGCAGGAGCAGTTAAATATTTCATCACTGTGAGCAAGTTTTCAAGTTGCCAATCTAATAGCATGCTTTGACAGACCATTTCTGGAGAGAGAATTTGTTAAAGAATGCCTTCTTTCTGTTGCCAAAGAGATGTGACCAGAGAAGGCTGATTTATTTTGTACAGTGAGTCTTTCAGGACCTACAATTACATGAAGGATTGAAGAAATGGAAGACAATTTGCATCAGCATTTGCAAAAGTCCACAAAAAAACTTTCCTATTTATCCTTGGCCCTCAAGGAAAGTAATGATGTTCATGATTATGCACAACTTCTTATTTTTATTCGTGGGATGAATGACTATTTCAGTCACAGAAGAACTTGATACACTGCAAAGCATCAAAGAAACAACTATAGGTGAGGATATCTATGAAAAGGTTTGCCAAACTATGAATGGTTTGGACCTGGACCGGACTAAACTGTCCAGTGTGACAACTGATGATGCTCCTAACATGGTGGGGGTCTAAGAAAGGAGTGATTGCTCGCACTAACCAAGAGATGGACAAGCATAACCATTCTCATCCAACAGTCATACATGGCCTCATTCACCAACAAGTGCTGTGTAGTAAATCACTGAAGTGGGACTCTGTTATGAAAATTGTGGCATCTTTTGTTAACTTCATTAGACTTAATGCGCTAACCCACAATTTCAGGAATTTCTGTCTGAGAAAATGTTGCCTATGAAGATGTTCTGCACCTCACAGAAGTCCATTGGCTGAGTCGAGGGGGAGTTTGGAAATATTTCTATGACTAACTTTCATAGATTACAGCTTTTCTGGTTTCAAAAAACAAAGAAGTACAAGAACTCAATGATGCAGAATGGAAATGGCACCTTGCCTATCTGACATATGTAACAGAGCTACTTAACAGTTTCAATGTGCAACTTCAAGAAAAGAGGAAGTTCATTTGTGATATGCAATCACATGTGAAAGCATCTGTAGTAAAATTAGACCTCCTCAAGTAAGTTGTGTTAGATCGGGTAGATTAGAGAAACAAATTCTTAGACATTCATATGGATATAAGGGAAAGGTTTATATACAAGATAAATGGAACATTGAGAAAGCATCCCAACCCAGTCCAGTCGAAGGTCATAAGTCTGATGTTAGCCCATATGTCTGATACCAGTCTATAAAGTCCTTCTGACTCACGAAGCATGTGCAATTACACCAGAACAATCACAGGCCAGTAAGTGCAGAATCTTACTTATCCAGCAGCAGTAGAAGCATCCAGCTCCTGTAGGGGTCTCCCAATGGCTACTTGATTCCAGGGCTCAGAATCCATCAGGATCCATTCTCCCATTGGCGGTAGAAGCATCTCAGCACTGGCGAGGGTGTCTCTGTGACTTTTCTGCCTTCTGGTTCCATCTGGGTAAGCCCATGTGGCTTCTCTTCTGGCTCCTCTAGTTCTTAGGACTCAGGGTTTATGCTGCCATCTTGTCTTGTCAGTCGAGCATCTCTCAGTAGCTGAGTCTATAGCCTCTCACCTCCATGGGGAAATATAATGAGATTTCCCAGAATTCTCAGCGAAAACAATACCCACACAGAGGTCTCATTGGCTATCTCTAGGCTAGACTCCACACCTACATTCCCAATCATGAATTTGACACCAAAAGTACATGACCTCCACACAAGTGAAGGAAGAAAATTTCCACCATCTTCCCACAACTCAAAATCTGTTAGTGTAAAAACCATTGGTTGTATTCCCAAACAAAATGTGTGGATTCACTGGATATGTTGCTAAAAGGAGTTCCAATTTAAAAAGGAGTTGCAATTTAGGTTTAAAGAGCTTCATCTCCATCAACAGGACATACAGCTTTTCCTATAGCGCATTTT
>PVJH01037757.1:0-17706 GCA_004026705.1 Nesogale talazaci | reverse complement strand
GGGGGAGGGCCGGCCTTCACCTGCCTGGGGTGGGAGGAGCCGGTAGGAAGTCCAGGAAAATCTGCAGGCGCTTCTTGTGCGAAAAGTGGGGGCGTGCCCTTAAACCCTGCCAGGGGTTGATTTGTCCTCTGATGGGGAGCGTCTTCGTGCTGAAGCAGCGATGATGCGTAGCGGAGCCGGAAATGGCATTCTGATGGGCTAGCGTTGTTGAGGTGGTGAGCCAGGACCCCGGGGCTCTGTCAGGGCTTGGCAGCCCCCAACCTGACACCCAGCGAGTCTCTGGGAAGGAGCTTAAATGGCCCAGTGAGTTTCCCAGACTCTGAGTCTGTATGGGAGCAGACGCCCTGCGAGGGGCGAGGGGCCATCCCGTCAGTCTGACTCACAGGGCGGGCCGAGCTGCCCCTGACTGACGCTTCACAGGGGCCGAAAGTCTCACCTTGTCTCCCACAGAGCAGCCAGTGGTTTCGAACCGCAGACCTTGTGGTGTGGTTCGCAACCCAATGTCTCACCTGGGATTCTGCTCTGAGGGACAGACGGAGAGTGGCGCATGGAGGGACAGACCTTCCTTGTGGCGGTCATAGGGCGCAGGCGGACAGAGGTGGCCTGGGACACGCTGTGCCCAAGGCCCTGGGGAAGACAGGATCAGAAGGTCATGGGGTCTCCCCCTCCCAAGTGTGTTGAAAGCCCAGGGGCTCCAGGAACGGCCTGGATTTGTGGCTTCTCTGCCACCCCTCGGCAACCTGAAGGGAAGACCCACCTCTGATTGTCCCCATGGCAACCGGAGGTGGACATACACCAGTGGACCAAGTGATGCTAGGTTACCATTTTATCACCTGGATTACTGCTCTCTCTCTCTCTCTCTCTCTCTCTCTCTCTCTCTCTCTCTCTCCCTCTCCCTCCCTCCCTCTCTCTCCCTCCCTCCCTCCCTCTCTCCCCCTCCCTCCCTCTCATCCCTCTCCCTCTCCCTCAGTCTCTGTCTCTCTCTCTAAGTAAAACACCTTTTCCTGAAAGGAAAGACAACCAGCTTGTAAGAAAACCATGATGTGAAAGTCAGGAACACATGTACCAGGCGGTAGGGATACCAATGGGGGCGGGGAGGGGCAGGGCCTTGCTGGCTGCTGTGTAGGATTCAGGGGGCAGGGAACCAGGATGGAGGACAGGGGCTTTTCTGACGGCCTGTCAGGATGCGGTGGCTGAGGTGGGTGGTCCCTGGGTGAGGAAAGACCCTGATCCTGAGAGGAACACCCACTTGTTTGCTTCCAGATGGGCTAGTGATTGGGGCTGAGCTCCAGAGAACCCAGGTTCAGGCAGGGTAGGTGAGGTGGGGTTCAAAGGGGGGCCAGGTCAGTAAGGGTGCTGCTGTCATTTGAGTGTTTCGGGGTGGGGGACTCCTACTGACCAGGCCACTTCTGCCCACAGATATCGCCCCCACATTCACGGTGCGCCCAGCTGACACCACGGTGACAGATGGCACGGTGGCCATCCTCACATGTGCAGTTTCGGGGGCCCCCAAGCCTGCCATCACCTGGAAGAAAGGTGGGTACCCCTCCCCTCTGGGCTGCACGGGCCCCCTGGGGATGGGTGGGTTGACTTCTCCTCAAGACCGGACCAGAGACTGGATCTGAGGGAAGGCTTGCCCGGCGGGTGCCAGGCGGGGGAACACAAATATGAGTGGGACCCAGGAGGGCCTGTCCCCAAGGACCGGCGTCTGGAGGGAAGGGGAGCACAACAGTAAGAATAGCTGTCCTCTGCCTGTAACCCGTGAAGAGCCGTTGTGTCCCCCGGCGGCACGGCAGTGATGCGTGGGGCTGCTCACTGCCAGATCAGCGGTTCAAACCCACCAGCTGTTCCTGAGGAGAAAGACGAGGCTGTCTCCTCCCGCAACCATCTAGTCCCAGAAACTCACAGGGGCCACTTCGCCCTGTCTTCTTGGACCTCGATGAGTTAGAATCCAGTCAGTGGCAGAGTTCGGCTGGGTATCTGTCAGGCTGCCTACTGCAAGGTTATTCGTTTGAAACCACCAGCCACTCCAAGGGAGAAAGAGGAGGCTTTCTGCTCAGGTCAGTCTGAGAAACCCACGGGGCCACTTCTGCCCCGTCCCGGCGGGCGGGCGGGCAGCTGAGCGTCGGCATCCACTCGCTGGGCGTGAGTTTGGTTTTCTCACAACACCCAAAGGAGGGAAGTGGACGGCTAAAGGCTCTGCTAAAGGGGAGGTCAGTCCCCACCGGGCACCCCTGGGAACCCTGGGTGTGGAGGGTGGCACAGAGGCACGTTGGTGACGTTGGCTACTTATTGGGAGGCGAAGGGTTCCAGTCTCCCCACGGGCCTCACGGAAGAAAGGAAGAACAGCCAGTAGGGTTGAACTGGTGCTGTGAGCATTGCCCGCTGCTCCACCATCAAGGCCACAGAGTCAACAGTGACCCTAGGGGCAGGAGAGAGCTGCCCCCGGGGCTTCCCAGGAGACTGAAGACCTTGCCTTCCTCCCGAGGACTCCCTGGTGGTTTCAAACTGCTGACCTTGCAGTGAGGAGCCCAGCACGTAACTGCTAGGCCATTGACCTGTGTGTGTGTGTGTGTACACATGTCTGTACATGTGCATACATATCCCCTTCACATGCACAGAAGTATCAGGCACCTCCCCTCCCCTCCCCTGCAGGTAGCAGGAGACACACTGTGTGAAGGACCAGTCCAACTGCAGCGCCCCACATCGGACAGGGGAGGCGTCCTTTGTTCTTTATCTGGCGAGCGGTGCTACAAGAGGGAGACATAAGAACAGAGAAATAAAGAATGCCTCTGTGCATGCAGAAGGAAATTTTGACCCAACACACGTGTTTTCCAATTCAGCGATCAGAGTCACTCTGTCCGGAGTTAACCCTGCCACACTCTCAAACTTTTTAGGCAGTGGTTCTCTACTGGGGGCGCGACCCCTTTGGGGGTTGAACAGCCCTTTCCCGGGGGTCGCCCGATTCATACAGGTAAAATAATTGACAGTGATGAAGTAGCAACAACAATAATGTTATGGTTGGGGAGGGGTCACCACCACATGTGGAATTCTGTGAAAGGGTGGTGTCATTAGGAAGGTTGAGAACCACTGGTTTAGAGACTAGCCACAGAACTCAGCCCTGACACAGAATTGTGTGTCTGCCTTAGTGTCTCCTCCTAAAAACATGAGGGAGGGGCCCATGACTGGGGTCCTCCCAGAATCTTTTTTATCTGGTGCTTTAGCAGAAGCTTGTGATGACAATAATAAACAAATGTTTTACAGGGGGGAAATAAACTGCAACAGTAACCCTTCTCTTACAGTGTATCCAATTGTTGCCCATTTTAGAGGGGAGAAGTAAAGCACTACAGTAACTCTGCCTTTTGTTACAGTGTATCCAGTTGTTGCCCATTGCTGGGTCCTCCCTAGCCGTAGGTGCTTACTGTCTACTGCCAATTGCAAGCATACTGCTGATTTGATCTTTGCCCCTACTCTATGCAGGAACCCAGATTCTGGCCAGCGGCTCTGTCCAGCTCCCCAGATTCATGCTCCTGGAGTCTGGGGGTCTGCAGATAAGCCCCGTCTTTGTCCAGGACGCCGGCAACTATACCTGCTATGCTGTCAACACCGAGGGCACCTTGGATGCCTCTGCCGTCCTCACCGTGTGGAGTAAGAGCCGCTTTTCCGGGGATGTCCTGCCCATGCTGGCTAACTCCCAGGCCTTGGGCCAGCACGAGTGTGTGTACCCAGGCTGCCCCCAGGCAGCGCAAAGGGCACGAATCTTTCTCCAGCCTAAGCTCACTGCTATCCAGTTGATGCCAAATCCCAGAGACCCTATAGGTCAGAGTAGCACCGCCCCCGTGGGTGTCCGAGGCTGTAACTCTTCATGGAAGCAGACAGTCTCGTCTTTCACCCTTGGAGCAGTGGGTGGGTTTGAACTGCCAGCCTTGTGGTTAGGGGCCCAGTGCACGACCCACTCTTTCTACAACCAGGTCATCGAAATAGGTTGAGTAAGTCATGCCCCAGGTTTCCAACAAGAATAATTTGAAAATGCGCTAACGTGCTGGATGGACACGGGGCTGCAACCCTGGCCGCAAATGTATGAACAGCTGTGAGGCTGACGTAGGACTGCACCGAGCTTCTTGCCCTTGTTGGGACCCACTCCACAGGCTCACTACCTGACAGGAGGCGTTGACTGGTTTCCTCTGTCTTCCCAGAGAACTGCACTGGGCACGGAAATCCTCAGGAAGTGTGTGTGTGTGTGTGTGTGTGTGTGTGTGTGTGTGTGTGTTCTATCACAGTTACAGCTAAAACCACATCCAGTGTCAGAAACATGAATATTCTCCACTAAAAGAGAATTAAGAGAAAGAGCCTGGTTCTTTCTTGGGCTTTGTCTATCCTCCTGTTTGTCTATCCAGCAGATTTCTGAGATGCAGAATAAATTGCTTAATGGACCGTAAGGATTGGAGCCCTGAATACACACACACACACACACACACTTTTAGAAACGTCAGTGACGCCTGTGTTCCCCTCTCTACTTCATTCAGATGTATCTGACTACATCTCTGTTGTTCAAGGAGACAGGAGGCAGCCCCTTTATCAGGACCCCCCCACACACACACACACACGCACACAGCACCATCTGAGACTCGCTCCAGCAGGGCAGCCCTCCATCCTCATGCTGGGCTTCCAACTCCTTTTGCCTTTCCCACGATGACAAGCAACCCTCCCCTCACTTGTGGGGTGTTCTGCAAACATCCCGAGCTGAGGCGCAAAATGGAGACAAATACCCACACTATTGCCACAGACCCCCAAACAGCTTTTTGTTCGATCTGGGGGTCCACTCTGATCTGCACTCCTGGTTCCCCACATCCCTGCCCCACCCCCAAATCCATGGAACCTCAGGCAGCAAGTGGCCAGGAGCACCAGGAGGAAACCACCAGTGATTACCAAGCTAGAAATCCTGAGCCCCTGCACAGATTCTAGAGGATGCCAACTCCAGGGTGATGGGGGAGGGGGAGACACCTCTAAGGCCTACGAAGCAGTGGGGCTCCAAGTCACAGGACCTCCCCCCCGCCAACCCGTGGACAACAAAGCAAACTGCCCCTCCTGCGCCGTCTTCACCAGCACTGCCATGTCAGAACCCGTGGTTGTAGTCACTGTGTGCATCCATCTCCTGAGGGTCTTCCTCCTCTGGGGTCCTCTACCAAGAGCGGTGTCCTTCTCCAGGGGGCCGGCCCCTCCTAAGATTGTGTCCACAGGACACGAGGCAGAGGAAAACCTCTCCCCTTCTCCTTCCCAGCAGCACCCTGGCTGGACTTCTCCCGAGATCATAACATCCCTTCGCCTGGCTGCCCATGGTCTACTCAATGTTTGTCCCCAACACCCCCCCCCCACGGCGTCAAAGGCAGACAGTCTCTGGCCTGCCTTCCTTGTTCATTAGTCCGACTTGCACACTTGAGAGGCGAATGGACAGACTCACTGGCAGTCACTGCAGAGGAGACACCTGTTGTTGGCAGTCTCTCTGCAAAGGTGTCACCGAGACAAGGTCACAGGGCTCAGGGTCCCTCTGCCGCACATGGGGTGGTCAGGCATCGGACTCAGCTTGGTGCCTGGGCTTGGTGGTAAGCCTGGCGGGCCCTCTCAAAGGCCAGCTTCCTCCTGGAAGCCCATGAAAGGTCCGGGGGGCTGGGGAGAGGCGAGGGTGCTGCTGACACATGAGTCCAGTTCTAGGCCCCTTGGGCATGTCTGAACACTTCCCACAGAGTGTTGTGGCCCCGGCTGGAGATGTGTGCCCATGGCCCATCTCTCATCTCCTCCGGAAGAAGGTGTCTCTGCACAGAGACTTTGGTCCGAGTTGTGACTCCTCCCATGTTTTCCTTGCAGACCGGACGTCTATCGTCCGCCCTCCCGAGGATGGCGTGGTCATCAAGGGGACCACAGCGGCGCTGCAGTGCGGAGCCACCCACGACCCCAGGATTTCCATCCGGTCAGTGCCACTGTGCCCACGTGCACGTCCCTGCCCTGGCTGGTCCCTACCCCATGCACTAGGCACCAGGAGCAGCGTGGAAGCAGACAGACAATGATCTCCAGGGATTTGGGGAAACATTGGCTTCTGATCTGGACTTGTGCCGTCTCATGCCAGATGTATCACATTGATCTTGTTTTCCCCCAGCCCAGGGCTACATAGACCACGGAGAGTGGTGCCTATGCTAATCCACTCTCCTCGGCGCGCCCAGAGGCCAATCCCAGGGCTGTTCGTGCAGGAGCATGGGGAGGTGGGCAGCAGCAGGGAGAGGATGGTCTGCCAAGAAAAGGCAGCCCGGTAGCCTACTGCTCTCCCGGGACACATCACAGTTCTGGGAAACAATCGAAAAGATGATGGCATCTCCCCTGGTGCCTGAAGCCCTCGGTGGGCTACAGAAGCATCGTGCTGCTAAGCTAAAGTGACCAGATGGCCCGTTTTTAAAAAGAACAATTTAATAATGTCCCATGGCATTTTAAAATTAAATAAATTGCAATGCTACTTGCGTTCTATGAACATTTTTGTTGCCCCATAAAGACCAAGTTCTTAATCAAGAACTAGCCCCCACACAGGGGCCAATGGTGTCCCGCTTAAAATCTGGTCACTTTATGCTAAACACCAGGTGCTGCCCTTGTTAGGTGGCTTTGAGTCTGTCCTGACCCAGAGAGACCCCATAAGCCACAGCACGCAATGCTGCCTGTGCATGCTGGTTCCCACGTTCCAGCCACGGGGGACCCTCCTTGGGTGTGTCCATCTCCTCTTCCCACAAACTCTCTGAGGTCCAATGGTACCTCGTCGACCAGAGACCTCTCCACACCTAAAATCCACAGACGAAACTCTGCCCGCCCATCTCTGGCGCCAGGCACCGTCATAATCCCCCTGGAAGAGCTGATGCACGTTACAAAGTAACACTGTGTGTTACAAGCCAACCTCTGCCCCTTGAGTCGCTACTGCGCCAGGCTTCGTGGGGGTCGGGGACAGGATGTGTTTGCCCCATGGAGGCGACATGGCCCCTGGCTGTGTGTGGTCACGGGGTGGGGGTGGGGTGTCTGTCATGTGCCCGGGGACGGGGGAGAGGAGGGCTCCTCGTGGCCCGGCCCCCAGAGGCCCCCTCACTGACACCCCTCGGCCCACAGCTACGTCTGGCGAAAAGATGATGTGCTCATCAGTCCTGCGGGCAGCTCCCGCATCGTGCTGGGGAAGGACGGCTCCCTCCTCATCAGCCAGACCTGGTCGGGCGACATCGGGGACTACACCTGCCAGATCGTGTCTCAGGGCGGGAACGACTCACGGACGGCCCGCCTGGAAGTGATGTGAGTCCTGGCCGTGGGGTGGGAGTTGGAGGGAGGCACCTCTCACAGCGTGAGCGTGCCCTGGGGACCACCGGCGGATCACAGTGGTTGGCCCTGCCAGGCTTCCTGACCGACACGTAGCTGTGATTGGCAGCCCACTTGCGCCTGCGTTTTCTGTCACCTTCCTGCCCCTGCTCCTCCTGGTCTTCTGGGGGTGCCTGAGGGGGCCCCTCCCTGGTGGGACACTTACTCTCAGACCATCTGCTGCCTGGCTGGTCATGGACCTTCGTGGGTCGAGGCAGGCCCAGACCTGGAGGGGTCTGAAGGCCGCAGTCTCAAGGGTGGTTACCAGCCTCTCTCTCAGTGTAGTCAGCCTGGCCTCTTTCATCGTTTTGACCTTGCCATCGTTTCCTCTGCTCTTTAGAAGGAACAACCTCCTAATCCTGTGATCAGTGGAGGAATGACTGGCGTTGTCAAAGATTTCACAGTACTCGAAGCCACAATACAAACCACAAAGAAGCAGCTGTCCTCGGGACACCAAAGGACATGGTTGCCCCTGTGGGTTTCACACGACAAGAAGCCTCATCTTTCTCCCAGGAGACACCTGGGGGGTTAGAACCGCTGACCTTGGGGTTAGCAGCCCGATGGGGAATCCACTCTGCCACCCGGACTCCTCTGAAAACTCCCAGGCTCAGAGCCACCTGGTTGGTCTCCTGCTCACGGTGACCTAGAGGGCAGGGGAGGACGGCGCCTGTGAGTTTCCCTGGCTGTCACTCACCAGGGGCAGACAGCCTCATCTGTCTCATCTGTCACCTGTGAGGCTACGGGTGGTTTTGAACCGCTGACCCTGCGGTGAGAAGCACCCCATTTAACCCCCTTCCCCCCTCCCGAGCCAGCAGGCCTCCCTGTACTTTGCCCTGTCGCCATGCACATTTGAAGGAGTTTTATTTTATCAGCTCAGCCATCCGAAGGCCGCCTTCCTCTGCCTTGATGGTGGGCTCTTAGGCTTTTATCTCTGGCAATCCCGCTGCTGGAACCGAGCCCCCACTTGGCACCACAGGGCGCTTAGCTCTCCTTGGTGGCCCCCTTCGGATAACAGGAAGAACGAGTTTCCACTTAGCGGCCATCAGAGCACCCACCATGGGAGCCTGCAGGGCGGGCCCTCTGAGGGGGGTGGGGAGGGGGGGCTGCCGGCGGAAGCCGGGCTGACTGCCCGTTTCAGCAAGCCCCGACCTCCTCTCCGTGGGTAAATGGATACTTCCATTAAGTCTTTTGAAATCCCAGAAATAGCCAAGTGGAGGCCCATTACTTCCGATCTAGTCCTGCCTGGGGGGGTCCCGGCATCCAGGTGGGGACCGTTAAGCTGCTCACCCGCGCCCTCCGCTTCCCTCTCCGCTCTGAGCCCTCGGCGGCTGGAATGCCTGCTGACACACTTTCGCTTTCCACTCTGTATTTACTTGCCTTTTAAAAAAACGAAAGAAAGGTGCCTTCCCAGCTAGTCCTGAGCACAGAAGCACAGACACAGAAACCAGAAGGTGTAGAATCAAGATGAGCTGTTGCCAGGGCACCGCTGTGCCCTCCCTGCCATCTTCCATCAGAGGAGACGATTGCCAGAGATCTCCCCTGGACTCGGGGTGGGCTGCACACACCACTCTGCCAGGAAAGGAGGCCTGGGCTCTGCCAGTGGGGCTGGGCCCTGGGTGGCTTCAAACCCGTAAAAGCAGGACGCGTCGCCTGCCGGCTCACTGTGGGCACCCAGGGGGCACGGCAGGGCCCTCAGGAGGCTGTGCCCGGTGAGAGGCAGCTCTTCCGGCAGAAGCAGGGCTCCAGGAAGTCCCGTCCTCAGCTACTCCACGTAGCCATAGCGGTCTGCTGGGCCCTCGGTGCTGAGCAAAATCCCCTCCCCCTGCTTGACTCCCCTTCTCCTGCCACAGTCCTTGGTCCCTTGGAAGGTTAGCCCCTCGATGTGGGGCAGAGGAGCCCCTGAAACCTCTAGGAGAAGCTGGGGAGGAGGGGCGGCAGGGACAGGGGAGGTTTCTCAGGTCCAAATGTGGTCAAATTCAGTCCTGTGAAAGCGATTCTGACTCACAGTGCCACCACAGGGCAGAGTAGCCCCAGAGCAGCGGTTCTCAACCTGTGGGTCATGACCCCTTTGGGAGTTGAACGACCCTTTCATAGGGGTGGCCCGATTCATCACAGTAGCAAAATGACAGGGATGAAGTGGCAATGGAAATAATTTGTGTATGTGTGTTTTAAATACTTTATTGATCATGAACTTGAGTGCCTATATAATTTTGATTCATTTCTATTGATTTATTTACTCTTATTGATTATTGATTTTTAATCGATTTTCCCCAGTAATTTTATTGGGGGCTCTTTCAGCTCTTAAAACATTCGATGCATCATTTGAATCAAGCATATTTGTACACATGCTGCCATCTTCATTTCCAAATATTTTCTACTTGAGCCCTTGGTATAAGCTCTTCTTTCCCCCTCCTGGTTTTTTTTTTTATAAATCATTTTATTGGTGGCTCATACAGCTCCCATCTCGATCCATGCATACACCAATTGTATGCAGACCACATTTGCACATGTGTTGTCATCATCACTCTCAAAACATCCCCCCTCTACCAGAGGCCCCCAGAAAATGGTGTGTGTGTATGTGTGTGTGTGTGTGTGTATGTGTGTGTGTGTGTGTGTGGTGGAGGGGGGTCATCGCCACATGAGGATCTGTCCGAAAAGGTCGCGGCATGAGGAAGGTTGAGAACCGCTGACATAGAGGGAGGGGCAGAAAGAAGAAATCTCTGTCCATGTCCAACGCTGTCTATCCTGAGGGGAGCAGGCTGCCTCACCTTCCCTCTGCAGCACAGCTGGCGGTTTCCCACTGCTGATGGGCGGCGATGAGCCGGGCACAGAGCTCACGGCACCAGCAGGACTCAACTCATGGTTGAGCAGGTACCCAGCAGAGCACGCCTTTCTCAGCGCCTTCTGCTCGTGAGACTCGGTGATAGGGAAGATGTTCTTCACGCTGGGCCAGCGTGCTCGGACCCTCTTGGAATTCCTCCTGGTCCCTGACTTGAGCTCTCCACCCTCCCAGGCTTCCCGTTCAGCTCTTTGAGCCGCTCTTGTCCTCCTGGTACCACACAGAGGGTTCTCTAAATCCAGGCCGATTTGACGGCTCAGGCGGCACGCCTGTCTGACTCAAGGGAGACTGCAGGGTCGTCTTTTGTTTTTCTTTGGGTTTGAAGCCTGAAGAGGTTGTTAGGGCAATAGCTACGGGTGTTCATCCATCCTCCCCGGCTCCAGGAAGTCTGGAGTCTGTGAGAATCTGAAAGTTGGCTCTGCCCACCCCCTGCCCGTTTAGAGCAAGGGTCTTTCTTCAGAATCTTTGATCAAAAGGTCCCCAGTGGTCACCAATCACCCAGCATCCAGGGCTTCTCCTCTCGGGGCAAAGAAGGCCACTGTGCACAGAGGCACTTAGCCACCCCTTCCATATCTACAACTGTGTCTGAACCTTCTTCTTCCCTGTCCTTGCTCTGGGCCATGGCAGTGTGTCTGCACAGCTGGAGTGAGCCAGGCATGTTAGTATGGGTGCAAATGCCCGGGCCTGCCCGGCTGACGGCTTCCAGGCTCTGTCTGCCTGGTCCATGCCACCCCCAATGGCCCGTCTAATAGGCCTCAGTTATTGCTTGTCCCCATGGCTTGGCTGGTGTCTTCTGGACCCCGCCCACCCATCCTGACTCATCAATGAGGCTTTGCAGGACCCCTTGTTACCGTCCTTCTGTGCCATGCTCCCAGGGAATGAGAGAAACCTGTTTCCACGGCCTCATCCCCTGGCCAAGCGCTAGCCCCATGCCCCATGTCTCTGCAGTGAGGCCACCCACAGAGTGACCGAGGCCACCCGCAGAGTGACCGGTGCACAGTAGAGCCCATTGCTGTTGGCTCAGCTCTGACCCCACTGGCCTCTAGTTGAACTGTGGCCCATAAGGCTGCTACTGGCTGGTTTTTCAGAAGCCCACCACCAGACCTTCCTTCTGGCTTTGAACCCCCCAGTGTTGGGGTGAGCACCACCCGAGCTTTCCAGGTGGTGGTTGCTCAATACTGCAGCGGCTACACCCAGCTTGTGGCGAGCCCAGGCACCGCAGAAAGCAATGCTGTTTGATCCTGTGCCAACGGGACTGTTAGGACCTACAGGGACTCTGTATCCAACCCCACCCACCATAGCCACGTCCATCACGAATCACAGCGAGCCCAGTGAGAGAGGGTAGGACCGCTCCACAGGGGATCCAAGATGGCAGATCTTTACGGAAGATCTTTCTTTCTCACACAGAGCAGCTGCTGGGTTCAAACCATCCTCTTTCTGCCTACCAGGTGAGCACTAAGCCATTGTGCCACCATGGACCTTGCTTGGTAAGTTGGTTGGTTAATCAGTTTGGTTGGTTGGTAGGTCATTGCTTGGAGGTAGATGGGTAGGTTGGTTGGTAAATTGGTTGATGGTTGGTTGGTTGGTTAGTGGATTAGTTGCTTGGTTGGTAGGTAGGTAAGTAAGTTGATAGATTGGTTGCTTGGGTGTTGGTTGCCTGGTAGGTTGGTTGATAATTTTGGGTTGCTTGGTAGATTACTTGCTTGTAGGTTGGTTGGTAGGTTGATGGATTAGTTGGGACATTGGTTGCTTAGAGGTTATTTGATTGGTAGGTAGTTAAGTTGGTTGGTTGGAGGTTGGTTGGTAGGTTGGTTAGTTGGTAGAGTTTGGTTGGTCACTTTCTTTGTAGGCTGGTTGCTTGGAGGTCAGTTGATTGGTAGGTCGCAGGTAAAGGGTTGGTTGGTCAGTTTTATTGGTTAGTTGGTGGCTTGGAGGTTGGTAAGTTGATTAGCTGGTAGGTTGGGGAAGAAGTTGGTTGACTGGTTGATTGGCGGGTTAGTTAGTTGACTGAATTCATGAGTGAATAAGTACATCATGTAGAGGTTTATACTTGTATATAACATATATGCATGTATATCATATGTGTGATATATGTATATATGTGTGTCTCATATATACTAATAACGTGTGTATGCATGTGTGTAAATATACATGTGTGTGTGAGATACATACTTCGTTGGCCATTGAAAGCCGCCTGACTCCTTCCCCTTCCCTCCAAGGCTCGCGTGTCCCTGTCAGCCCCCTCCATGCGTGTGCCAACCGGCTCACCTGACCCTGCCCGGTGCTGCCTGGGCCTGCTTCTCTCCCCACGCCTTCTGTAGCGCAGGTGGAATCTTTATCCGTTTTGTTTTGTTTCTTTTTATTACCGGGGGACGAGCCCAGGGAGTTCACGTAGCCCACGATGTCATTTGCATTTTTAAAACTACCTCTGAGAGCTCCGATATCATCCATCATCGGCAGCAAAACCAGTAAGTGTTAGCGCTTCACAAAGACTCTGTCAGCAGAAGCCAAATTACATATTTCCAAGCGCGCACATTCTTTTTATCCTGCACCATTTTTATGTTCGACTGATTTACATAGCTTCCCTCCTATTTGCTTATTTGATTTCCTCTAAGTAGAATACATTTCTTTTTTTACCCCTTGAGCAAAAGCTGCTGTATCTATCATATAATAGGCTTCCTGTGACGAGCACGCACCTCGGCTCTAAGGACAGAGGCACCGGCAGGCACAGCCCGGGGCGCAGGGCCGCCAGAGGAGCCGGTTGTTCCCGGGGACTTCTGCATGGAACTGGGCCTCCGCTCCGAGGGAGTGTGGCCAGCGGGATCGGATCCGAGCCGGAGAGTTTAGCGCAGCCACGTCCATCAGGGAAGACAAGAGCTGCGATAATAAGACCAGCCTGACACCACAGGCCGCGTTAGGATCCATCCGGGCACCTTTCCGTGTGGCACCCTGGCGATGTGCTCGGAGGTGTAAGGAAGGTGAGGGAAACACGCAGAGAAGAACGCTGTCTCAGAGTGTAGAAGGGACTGAGAGGGACGCGTACTAAGCTGTGACACCACCACTGCCCCCCCACTCCAGCGAAGGGCCGGGGACTTGGCGCAGGGGGTCGATGGGGAGCATCCCGAGCAGGCTTTCCAACCACCGGGTGTTTGCACTGTGACTAAGCTCGGCACTCGCAGCCCACACCCTGAGCCATGCGCGGTGAGGGCCCGCAGCAGTGCCCATGCCCTAGCCTCAGTTTCCCCACCGGCATGCAGGCCACACCACTGCTGTGCTCCGGCCTGGTGCAGACGGGCCAGGGCCGGGCTTGTCGAGTCCTGGCACAGAGCCTAGATTCGTGTCCAGCATCTGGAAGCACTCTAGTGCAGCCTGTCTTGCTGAGTCCATGCTGAGGAGTAAGTCCCCTCCCCAGGTACATGGCGTCCCCCGAGTGTCCTGAGGCTCCTCAGTCTCTTCAAGGCTATCCCTGTGCTGTCCTTCCACCGCAGAAAAGGCAGCAAGACCTCAGTGGACCGAGGGCAGAAGTGGACAGAGGCGGTGGGGAAGCTGAGAGGGGAGGGGTAACTGGCCAGGGACCCGCTTCGCCCCTCTGTGTGAAGTGGGGAGTGCCTGCCGTCCTGGGTGGTCTGCACAGACACATGAGGTGGGGGCGGGGGCAGGGGGCAGTCTTCGGGTCCCTCTTTCTCTATAGCTCGGGAGCTGCCTAAAGGGCAGGTCCGTTTCCTGGGGAAGACTGCACCCAGCGAGCAGTTCTCTGTGCAGAGTCCTCCAGAGGGCCTAGCAGCTCCTGAGGCTTTGGGGTGGATTAATTGCCAAATCACTTACAGTCCCAATTAGCATGGCGCCCTCCCTCCCCCGGTGGAGGCCTGCTCCTAGTAGCCCAGAGGAGCAGAGAGAAAAGCTAATTTGCAGCGCGGACTGCAGGACGGGGGCCCTGAGGCAGTGGGGCCGTCTCTCTG
The DNA here is from genome assembly GCA_004026705.1 of Nesogale talazaci. Lineage (NCBI taxonomy): Eukaryota > Metazoa > Chordata > Mammalia > Afrosoricida > Tenrecidae > Nesogale > Nesogale talazaci. The sequence continues at coordinate 3,528 of PVJH01037757.1, read as the reverse complement.
CAGAAAACGGCTCCTGACAAAGGCATAATAAGGAAGGAACAATTTGATGCCATTTGGAGAGAGTTATCACACCCTCCTCGTCTCCACTGCCACGGAGAGAAGTCACAGAAGATGGGTTTGACCGAGTCGTTATGTGCACCTTACAGGGACAAAGCTTTTCATGTGGAGTGGTGGGGCGGAGGGCTGGGGGTGGGGGGAGCAGGCTGGTGCGATCCACTTCTGCCAACCGGTCCCCCATAATTGATACAATTTTACCAATTATTTTCTCTTAAGTTGTTTGGGGGTCCTTTTTTTTTTTTTTTTTTTTGGTTTTTTTTTTTTCCTCAAACACCTCAGTGTGGTCTCCCAGGAGCCTGGGTTTGCTGGTGATCAGTGGTGGTGGTGGCGGTGGTGATGGTGATGTTTCTGGTGATGGTGATCGTCATGGTGGTGATGGTGAGTCCACTGATGTTGATGACCCTCCCTCATCCCTTTCACAGACAGGACTTCACAGGGGGCTACGTGTCCATCCTTCTCCCCTGCCTCTCCCCTTGGTCACCTTGTCGGCAGATCACCTGCTGGAAGTCACACTGTCAATCACGTATCTCCTCTCCCAAGGTGGCAGCCGCTGGGGAGAGGCCATCTCCTGCCAGAAGAGAAGGTTTTCTGAAAGAGGCTTGGAATTCGGCTCAATAGCAACACATACAAAATCTTAGGAGTCGGTGGCCTCCTCTTTCTCCCCGGCAGTGGCCGGTGGGTTTGATCCCACCACCTTCCCATTCCCAGCCCCCACAGGCCCCCCACCCCTGGGCTCCCTGTAGATAGACTGCAACTAGAACGGCCACCAGAAGCGAGTCTGCCGTGTCACCCACCTCTCCGATCCATCAGGAGGAAACGCCATCGCAATCCCTCGTGGCGGTTAGGCATTTTTCCTGCTTCCGCTTCTCTCAGCAAAACAGCACAACCAACACGGACAGACCAAACCCGGTGCTGTGGGGCAGCTCCCAGCTCCCAGGGACCCCACAGCTTAGGGCGGACCCCTCCCTGTGGGTTTCTGAAACTTTACCCCCTGGTGGTCTTGAACTGCTGACCTCGGGATCGCAGCCCAGCTCATCAGGACCAAGCCACTGGGGCTCCCAGAGTGCGTCGGCACCTCCACATTGCTGGAAGGCTCAACCACATGTGGACTTGCTTTCCCCGACTCCCCAAACCTCTCTGTTCAGGAGAGAGCTTCCTTCCGGTCCCCCACACGTCCTGTGAACGTCCTTTGTGCTGCTTGTGCCGAGAGGGAGGGGGGTTCTCGCAGAAAGCAAAGGCGTTGGGCGGTGGGGGTGGGAGTGGGGAGCAGCCTTCATCCCTCCTCCCCCAGCCCTGAGTCTGTGCCGTGGGGGGAATCACGCACGTTTTGCATGGGGTCCTGTGCTGGCCACAGCCATGGACCAGGATAGTGGGCTTCTGGGCAGAAAGAGGAAGCTCATCCTTTGTGGGTACAGCTGGGCCTGGGGGGTTCAATGTCTACACAGGTTGGGGAGTCGAGGTGGGGGGGAGTTTCTCAAGACAACTCTGCTTTTGAAGTGTCCCATTCCCTTCCTGTGAGGCGATTTGGGTCTCCCAGCCCCCGGGGTGGAGGGGGCCAGACTCTGCACTGCTATAACCACAAGGCCAGCCGTTCACACCCACCAGCGGCTTCAAGGAGAACTGAGGAGGCTGTGTGCTCCCAGAGCTGCCGGGGAAGTCCCCTCTCTCTGCGCTGCGGGGTCCCTGGGAGTCAGCTGGATGGGTTGGCAGTACTTTGGAGTTTCACCTCCCAGGGGGTCTTGGGGACCCCTACTCTGTGTACCCCACCACCCACTCACTGGTTGGTTGTTATCCTTGAGAGCAGGGTGGGGGGTCAGGGGCAGACAGAAGCCCACTTTTCAGCACTGAGCTCCAGTGGGCCGGCTGGGAGAGGGTGCAGGTAGGGAACACCCCAAACCACAGGTGGGCGGTTCAAACCCACCAGCTGCTCCCCAAGGTAAAGATGAAACTCTCTGCTCCCAGAAATGTCACCACCAGTTCTGCTCTGTCCCGCGGCCGGGGGGGGGGGGGGGGGGGGGGGGGGGGGGGGGGGGGGGGGGAGGAAGGCGGGGGCGGATCCTCTGGGAGTTCAAATCAGCTCCAGGACAGTGGGAAACAGCAGCTCCCTTTCTGTTCAGGAGCCTGGGTGGCCCAGTGGTTGCGCAGTGAGCCCCCAGCCATGAGGTCAGTAGTTCTAAACCACCAGCCGCTCCGAGTGCAGGAGAAAGACGGCCTCTCAGAAACTCGCAGGGGCAGTTCTAGCCTGCCTCTTAGGGGGTCACTGCGAATTGTCATCAATTCAACGGCCATGAGATTGTTTCTCTCTCTCTCTCTTCTGATTTAAAACTTGGCTCACAATTCCAGAGAAAACAAGGTAGCCAGGGCAGCCCCCTTCTTATTCCTTACCCCACTAATTTAAAGCTGCTGTCCACACTAGAAATATTAGTTTGTTTATACACGATGCACATGGGTTAGAGGAAGCTGTGTTTCATAGAGAGCTGCGGGCTGCTAGCAGCTTAATAAATTTCCAAGTGTAATGAGTAAATCTTTTTAAATTAAAAATATCAAGTATAATTACGGCTTCTGGTGCCGACCCCCGAGGGTCAGCGGTAATTGATGCCCACGACAAAGCAGGAACAAGTTAGTGGGTGAGCTGGGTCACTCCAGCGTCCCCTCTGCCCAGCGCGCCGGGCACATCCATCGAAGGGGCAGCTGAGCGGGCGAGCGCGAAGCGGGGCCCTGCCCCTGTATTTATGGGCTGGCAGGTTAAATGCCGGGTCTGGGCAGCGTGTGAGGCTAAGGTTGCGGAACTTCTGGGGAGAAACTCTTGCAGTTGGGTTTTGTCTCTGAGCTGCCAATAAATCCCGACTGTTAGCATCTGCTCCCGGGTTGGGGTGACTCCCAGCGCCTGTCCGTGCCATCCCCTCCCCTCCCCTCCCCTCCTCAGCGTGCTGCTGTTTGTCACGTCTGCGCGGCGTCAGGGAGGGTTGTCGTCCATCTGGAATCTCTGTGTCCAGGTCACCGTCACCCGACAACGGAAGACAGGGTGACAGGAACACTGCCCACAAGCGAAGCCACTGTGCTAAGAAAGCGCACGGGGGTGTGTGTATGTGGTGTGTCCTATGTGTGTCTAATGTGTGTGTGTAGTGTGTACACATGCACACGCATGTCTCTGCAACACGTGGCCAGTGCCGGACACTGCCAAGTGAAACCATGTTTCCCCAAGCCTCCCTCTGTGTGTCTGTCCTGGCTGGGCTCCCGCAAGTCCATCCTGACCGAGCAGCGCTTCCCTCTGACTCCCAGGCGATGCATCTTGATGAGAATTCTCATCTCTCTCCGCCAGAGCAGCTGGTGGGCTTGAACCCCCAGCCTTTCAGTCTGTCATGTCATCAAGCATTCAGCTATTGACTCTGTTTCTGTGGCTGCGTGTCCTCTCAGTGAATCCGTGGACTCTGTGAAGCTGGGTGGCAGAGTGCATCATTCTGCATCAGG
>PVJH01037756.1:0-17689 GCA_004026705.1 Nesogale talazaci | reverse complement strand
GGGAAATCTCGCAATATTTCCCTTGTGAAGATGAGAAGCTATCTTCCCCAGTCATTGGGAGTTAGTTCTAAGAGACGATGAATCACGGACAAGACAAGATGGCAGCATCTGAGAAGCTGGAGGAGCCAGCGGAGAGACCACAGAGCTTTGCCCTGAGGGAGCCAGACCTCTGAAGCTGGGGCGGCCACATGGAGACCTCTGCCAGCAATGAGTTGCTTCTGCTGTTGATGGACCCTGAGTCATGGAAGCGAGGAGCCATGTGGAGACCCCTGCCAGTGCCAGGATTCTGTACCCACGGACCTGTGACTTTGTGAGTTGGAAGGAGACTTTATAGACTGATTTTGGGCATATGGTTTAATATCAGACTTATGACTTTGAACTGGACTGGGCTTAATGTCCTGTTCCCCTTGTATAAAAACCTTTTCCTTATATCTATATGCGTGTCTATTCAATTTGTTCCTCTAGTCTACCCGGACTAATACAGTACGTATGCCCACTGCTACTACAGATGAGGTGACAAAGACATAGCCCCTCTCAGATAGTTTAGATTCCCCAGCCTGACTGAGGCATTGTTCTTTTCTAAAGACAAACTTCCAGGTTGTGTAGTGGTTTATGTATTGGGCTGTGATCTTCAGTGTTAGCAACTCAAGCCACTGGGTGCTTCATAAGATAAATGACAGGGCTTTCAACTGCCATGAAGAATTACAGTCTGTCATAAATTCCCCATATTTTCATCTCCATTCTACATCCCCCAGTCCCTCAGGACTAGTGGTGGGAGTGGTGATACTAGAAGGTGGAGAGATGGCGGAATAGAAAGGGGGAAGCAATTTCAGGGATCTATATATGACCTCCTCTCTGGGACATGGACAACAGGGAAGTGAGTGAAGGTACACTTTGGACAGTGTATGATATGAAAAAGTAATAGCAATTTGTAAATTATTAAGGGCCCATGGGAGAGGGGAAGGGAAGGGAAATATGGGCAGCTGATATTGGGGGCTTGAGTGGAGGGAGGATGTTTTGAGAGTGATGATGGCAACAAATATGCAAATGTGGCCTGCATACTATTGATGTATCAGACCCCAATAAAATATTTTATAGAAAAATAAAAAAGCAGGGGGAAAGAGGAGCTTATACCAAAGGCTCAAGTAGAAAGTATTTGGAAATGAATATGGCAACATGTGTACAAATATATTTGATACAAATGATGTACTGAATGTTATAAGAGATGTAAGAGCCCCCAATAAAATCACTGAGAAAAAAACAGAGTTTCAGTCTGGGAAACTCATGGGAGCAAGTCTACCCTGTCTCAGAGTGAATGGGCATCGGCTCCCTGTCAACGAACAAACTGTCAGTGAACAAACATCCTTCCTCATCATGACCTCTTGACTTCATGAAACAAGCTTTCGTTTGAAATCTTGCTTAGAGCTTTAGGTTTTGTGTGTAGGGTTAGTTAGTGCTGAAGCATAAAGATGCCACCAGGGAGAGAAAAAGAGAAAACCATGGTCCTTTGGGTTGTATCAAATACTTTCTCCTCACACACCTCATTATTTATATCAATATGTTTTTGGAGGCTTTGAAAAATTGATTGGTTCCAATAGCATCCTGGAGGAGGCCATGATTATTCCTTGTATGTAATCATTCCATTGGGTAACTATAGAGTACTATCAGTTTACTTCTTTACTTCTAGTCTCTCAACAATGTTTTGTGAAATTGACTTAATTTTGCATATATTTTAATTTTATTCTTAATAATCGCATGTTTTTTTTGTTTTTAAAAGTTAATATTTTGCTTTCTAAAACCTCCTTGCTAGTGTACAGGAATAAAATTATGAATATTTACAATGTATTTTTTGTTAATAAACTAACATATTTTTAGTAACTTCTTTGTAAGCAAGTTGTAATCTTCTATGTATGAAGTTATGGCATTTGCATGATATTTAAAACTTTGCTTTCCAATTACTATGTCTTCATTTTGTATTTATTGTCTTACTACATTGTATTGGATTTGCAGAATACTACTTAATAAAAAAGTAAGAATTTATTCTTGGTTTTTCCTGTGTCTTCTGAGGAAAGAAATCAATCTTCCATCACTATTGTGATCTTCTCTGTTGTTAATTTTATTTTGTTTTTACCAATAACATTGACTAGATTAATGATGTTCACTTGTATTTCTGTAACCTTGAATGTCAACTATATATAAGTATTAAAATGTCATTTATTTCCTATTTATAAAAGCAATTTATTTTCCTTAATTTAGATTGTTAATTTGGATGATTTCATTGGAGTGTTTCTTAATATTAAACCAATTTTTCACTTTTGATCATGATATACCATCCTCTTATATGGCTTCCTTTAAATTGCTAATGAGTTAGATACAATTTTTTTTACGATTTGATTAAATATATTTCAGAGACATTGAAACATTCCCACACACTACTTTATTTCTTGCTTTTCATTTTATTTTTATCATACTCCCTTTTACTCATTCTTTGCTTCAACTTGGATACTTTTCATTTTTGAATTCCAATAAAACTGACATTTTCCTCTGTATGGTCCTATATACTCATAATGCATTTCAGTAATTATTTTGACTTATATATTTTATTTTATGTTATTTATAGCTTCAGTGTTTCATTTGGTTTTAAATCCTTATGTGCTTATAAATACATATTTATATCAAATATTAAGTCCTTGATTGCAAATTCTCTCCTTCCTTTCACTTCTGAATCTAATTAGACTATTATTTCCCATAAGCATTTGTACTTTTTATATTTGGAAAAAAAATACAGCTTAGAAATTTTGATTGGATAGCACATTCTTTGAATGTTTTACAGTTTATTGTTTTTCTCCAATGTTAAGTTTTGTTCTTCAAGCATTTGATTTACTTATGGATTAATTTCATTTTGTGCTTTGTTAGTTTGTAAACCAGGGAAACAAATCAGCAGGAATTCATATGTATAAGAGAAAGCTTTATATAAAAGTTAAGTGTACATTAAGAAAGAATTCCACGTCAGTGCTGTCCAAGCCCCTAAGTCCAACATTAGCCCATATGACTAACACCAATCTACAAAGTCCTCCCCAATCTCACAAAACACGTGTAACGATGACAATGGGAGGAGCATATATGCATCTGAGTGCTGGCAGGAGTGTCCACAAAGCTTCTCCAGCACCCAGTGCTGCATCAGGGTAGGTCCATGTGGTAGATCCATGTCACTTTTCCTCAGGGATATCTCACAGGAAGTGAGCCTTGCCATCTGAAGCAGGGAACTTGCTAAGGCAACTGCAGCCTGGTCCAATCATCAGAGAGTCATTTGTCTCTCTGACCTTCAATTAATCTCACATGTGTTCATTGGCCAGGTTTGCACAATAAACCTTAACTATCTCAAGTGTTAACCTTTACTCAAAGGCTAGTGTTGCCCTCCTTTGGAGACTTGAAACCTATTGGGTCATTTCTGAATGATAGTGTTAAACCAGGTACAATCCTGTCTGCTTAGTCAGGTCTTGAATATTTCTGAGCACTGTGTACATTTTTATGTTTTCAGATTATAATTTCTATTTTTGTGTTTTGTGGTTACAATTTTCATGCAAGACCAAGAACCATGGAGTCTCAAAGACAGATCATTTTTATTCAACCACACTCTCAAGAAAAAAAAAGTGTGGTATTAAAGTATCATCCTAATAATATTTACTTCTTCATTAATATTCTTTATGGTAAGTTCCACCTATTTTATCTAATTTCCATACTCTAATTTCATCTCCCCACAAACATCACCATCACTATAGTCTGCATAGTACTTCCCAACTCAGTGATCTTATGCTTGGTTTTAGGAATAATCTTTCTATATAATGCTAATATCATTGGTTTTCCTTAGTAGTCATTATAATTCTTTACTCTTAAAAAGAAATAGGATGTTTCTTGTTCATGTTGCTTCATCCTGGTGGAATCACAAGTTTCAACATGTATTTAACCCTTTAGAATCTGTTTGTTTTGTGTTTTGAATTCAATAAAATTAAAAACCTCAAACATGAATATCCAGTTAAAACCAGTTTTAAAGATTTTTCTCCTATTTTTCTGACCTTACGGTACTTATAGAGACATTTTAGGATTATCAATAAAATAAGGAAGATTTTAATGAGATAGAATGACATCAGCAATGGACACACACACACACACACACACAAATGTAGCTATTATATGGATGGCATAGAACGAAGCTGGGTTTTAATGTGCTGTTCTTAGGGTTATTATGAATCAATGCTGCCTATCATTATTAATGGCATTGGACTATATAGACTTCTATGTATATCTGAAATTTACTGCAATACTAGTTTATTAAATAAATTATCTGTTTGGAACTTAATTTCTTAAATAAAATTTCGAAGGCCTAACCTAGGTAGGATCTTTTTTAAAATCACTCTTTTCCTATGTTTTCACTTACAAAACAAGATTAACCATGAGAAAAAAAGGTTGGTATTACAATTAAGATGCATAATCACAGCACAGGAATATTAGCATTCACGTACTTTGTAAAATTGGAAAACTGCTTAATTTCTCTGTGCTTATTTTCATCTGTAAATGGGATGTTAATGATAGCAGTCAGTTAAAAGTGATAAAATGTAAAAGCCTATTTCAGACAAAGTTATAATGAAGAAATAAGTGTTTGTAAGCATATAGTACATTTTCCCTTTCTATATTTTAAAAAGACACAGTCTAAATTTATAACCATCATGTATTCCATTTTCTGTTTTAAAAATTAAATTTTGATGTGTCCCTTCACACACTTCCCTCTTGTCCATACCCCAGGGAGGAAGTTATATGCAGAGCACTGCAATTGGTCCCACTTTCTACTCCACCTTACCTCCACTCTCTTGGTATCACCACTCTCAGCTCCTTTTTCAGTAAAATGCATGCTCTCTTGACCAAATGAACAAGTCCAAGAGGGACACGTCTACTCTGTCCTCTAGGGCCATGGTGAGTGTGAGTTAGCAGGAGAGAAGTGAGTTTTCTGAGTTTCACTTTAGGACAGTGGTTGAGTCTCACTTCCCCGCCCCCACCTGTCACGTTCAATGTCTCTTTAGCATGAAAAACATGCCATGACTTTTGACATCCTGAGTTCTCATACAATATTTGTGTTTTTGAGGTTGTCTAATTTCACGCAAGACAATTCCCTACAGGTTCATACATGTTGTGATGTGCTTCATATATTCATCATAATTTCAAAAATATTTTGTCATAATCCATACTCTATCTATTCTTACATTAGAGGGCAGTTAAGGTGCTACTGTGAAGAGTTCCATTTGTTTTTATCTGATACTTCTCATGAGACTTGTTACTTTTAGTTATTTGTCTAGTTCATTTATTATGTCTTTTGATTTCTTCTCACTCTGTTGTTTTTTTCTTTTGCTTTTCCTAGTCCAATTGTTTATTCTAAACCCCAGTAGTTCTAGTTGATGTATTTTAAAGTGTTCAGTATTCTTGTTTTTATTTTGTGTTTTTACTTGTGTCTTATATGTGTGTCTCACATTCAACACTGAATTATGAAAAATATCAGATTTTTTACTTAGCTTTGTCTTCACTGATGAAAATTCTTCTTTATGTTTTACTTTTGATTGGTCCCCTTCTCTTGAGAAATTTTAAGTTATTTTTCCTGAACTTTGCCCATATTGTTACATCCTTTCCTTTGTCAATTTAATTTTTTTACATCTTTATTCTAATTTTTGTGGGGAAATATTCTGACTCAATTCCCTGGTGGGGCAGCAGCCCACATTTTGAATGCTGGCAGAAAAAGCAAATTCTAGCACCTTCTGGTCACTGGAGAGAGATATAGTTGCCTCTTCAAAGATTCGCAGCCTGAAAGGAAAAAAAAAAAAAAAGATTCGCAGCCTGGACAGCTCTGTACAGAGGGTCCATTTCAACCCAGTTGACTATTTTGAGTTCGAATCAATCCATTGACCATGGGTTTGGTATCTTTTGGAAGAACCAAAACAAAAGGCATTCTTATTCTTAGGTCTTTTTTTTTTTGGCAATAATCATTCAAGCTTTCTTGATGCTTGTTCTCTGGAATTCAATGTTTGAGTGCAAGGGCGTGGGGTGTGGATTTTGTTGTTAGTGGTAAGGTTGAACTTCCCCGGGGTTGCAATGGGGGACTTTCTCTGTGTTTTCTCATGGGCTCCCCAGCAGTCTTCATCCCAGAATTCCTCCCTATGGACAGAAAGTTAACCATCCCTGTCAGTTCCAATCCTTTGTTTACAGTAGTCCATCGATGCTCCCTATCTTAGCGACCCTCCTCCTTGGCCTACATGGAGGCTAAATGAGCTCTCTCACAGCACTCTGGTCAACCTTAGCTCTCTTCTCATTATGCAGCCCAGTCGGTCTGGGCTGTCTTAACAATTCAGCTACAGTTTCCTCAGATTAGCTCTCTTTCTGAACCCTCTATGCATGCTGTTGCTTGTTCCCAGGCCAAAATGGATCCAGTCGATGGATCCAGTCAAGAGTTCCCCTTGTTAGAGGGAGCATTCTCTAAAATTCTGTGCCATCCTGTCCCTCCTTTCATTCGCGCGAGAGCAACCTCAATTCTACCACGTGGCATCCAAGAGCTACCTCTGTCATTGTTGTCATTCATTATTAATGATTAAATGGCAGAGTAAATGGGGTTGCACACGTACTCTGCCATCTTTTTTGTCCCTCTGTTCCCATTCTTATTTTCTTATTTTATATTCTTATATTTTATATTCCCATATTCTTATTTTATAGCTGCTCGTCATGACACCCAACTCTTCTCATTTACAAAAATTTAATCTACACTGTAATAAAATCATTTTTATAACATCCAATGTCACTGTATATTATACCAGGATATATTTTCTTTGCTAATATCCCTCACATTTCTTGATGTTGTTCCCAGGAGCCATTGCACCTGTTCCTACTTAAAGCAACATTACAAAGCCCTGCCCTGCCTTGTGCCAGCTTCACAAGTTTGTTCTTATCTTTGAGTCATTCATTGAAGCTGGTCCATCTTGTCTAAGGGCATCCTCATTTCTATGACCCCACTACTTGACCGACCATGTTCTCTTCCCGGCACTGGTCTCTCCTGACAACATGTCCAAAGCATCTGAGACGAAGTTTCACCATCCTTGCCTTTATGGCGCATTCTGTCTATACTTCTTTCCTTACAGTTGCATCTGTTCCTTTGGCAGTCCATAGAATAATCAATGTGCTTCATCTGCATTATAATTCAAGGGCATCATTTCTTCTTACTTATTCAATGTCCAAGTTTCACATGCAGATGAGGTGATTGAACAGTCCACGGCTTGGGTCAGGCCACCGTAGTTACCACACACCGAAGCACCAGAGCATACTTACTAACAATGTGGTTTTTATTTTATCTTTGCAGATGAATTCCTTATTAGTGTCTCTTTTTCTTTTCAATCTTTGAACTTTAGCATGTTCTTGCATGACCCTAGTGATTTGAGCTTACTTTATTTTTAAATCTTTATTTAAACAATGGTTACTACAACTGAGCTTTCTAATATTAACTGTATTGTCAACATTTTTCTTCTTTCTTCATAATCTCTTAGTTGAAGTATACATTTTTAATTAGATATTTCATAATGATTGCTTCCACTTTTATGTAGCAGAACTGCAAGTTTGCACTGATTACTTGCATATCTGTCCACCTTTCCTCAGAAGCTTTTATTATTATGTCATGTTTTGACTGCTCTTTTCCATAATGTTCACTACATACTCCCTGAGTCTAGCACAAAGCTTGCCAAACAAGAGTTAATTGACCAGTCATGGCATTAACAACCACAACAACAAATTAAGAATAGGAATGATCTTTAAAGTGTTAAAAAACATAGGTGATCAAGCTAATTAGCATTGCTGATGCTTCCGTTGGTTAATGATGACCTTGTACAGTGTCCTTTTGCAAAAGGAACCTTACCACAATTCTTACCATGGTAATTAGCACCTATGTGGGCCTACATATATACCAGTAATAGTGAAATTTCCCCCTTTAATTCTCAGACATGGTATTTGGATACATTTTATTAATTTGGTGAGTTTCTCTAGCTTAATTTTTTTTCATTTGGGGGGACATCACTGCCCTCTGGTGGTGGGAGTAGGAGGCCCAGACTCCTGGATTGCTGCTAGATTTCAACCTCCAACCCAGTGGGCCGCAGTCCCACGTACAACCACTATTCCACCGGGGCTCAGCCCTTAAATTTTTTTTCTAAGAAAATACTTAAAAATTTCAGAGATACAAGTTATTAAATCACTCTATATAAACTAAGGAGAGGAAAACATTTCTTAATATAATTATTCCAAGAAATCACTTCATTGTAGTGAGTGGAGAAATAAATAGCATTTGTAAGAACATCCCAAAAGATAAACATTATTATGGTTATTTTGAGGAACTAGAAAACACTCAGTGGTGGTGGGTGGTAAGGACAACTATGTTTATCCAATTTGTTGCATATAAAGCATATTGAATCGACCTGTGATGCGCTAGTTATATTAAATCCTGTGCTCCAGAATTTTTCTTGCCACTCATTTAACTCAGTTTTAATTACTGCAAAACTATCTCCTAATTTTTTATCACTTTGATCTTTGACAGAAGATAAAGCATCTCTTAGGATTGAGCCCCAGTGGCATAGTGGTTGTGTGTGGAAATGCAGCCCATGGGGTTGACAGTTCAAATCCAGCAACAAGTCTCTAAGAGCAAGGCTGTATTTCCTACTATCACCAGGGCAGTGATGCCATACACACACACACACACACACACACACACACACACACAAAAGAAGAATCTCTTAATCTGTACCCATAATAAGAAAATAACATTTTAAAAAAGATCTTGCAAATAAAGTAATTCTGGATGCCAACTCTAGATGAAAGTAAATAGTAATTGCAGACATATGGATAACACCAGGGTTTCCGTTGTGCCTCTTAGGTTCATAGCAACCATAAATCTGAGAGTTGTTGAACCCTCCACCATCTTCACGAGCACTGTTATTTCTAAGACCATTGTTGCAGCCATTGTATCAGTTCCTTTATTTGAGAGGTTCTCTCTTTTTTTCTCAACCTCTACTTCTCCAAATGTGATAGTTCTCCGTTGATGACAAGTCCAAAAAAGGTGACCCAGAGGCTCACGGTCTTTTCCTTCAAAGTGGCATTCTGCTTTTACTTTGTCCAACATAAAATTTGCATTCTTCCAGCAGTCCATAAATATACAATATGCTTTGCCAAGACCATGACTCAGATGGATTCATTTTATATTATCTTCGTGAGTCAATATCCAGACTCCTACTGGGGCAGTGCTGAGCCGTTAGACTGGGAACTGCAAAGGAAGCAGCTGGAAACCAGTGGCTACTCAACAGCGGGATGAGACATCTGCTTGATGCAAAGCTCTTCTGGAGATAGATGGTTATAGAAAAAGAGATGGTTAGATTTCATTGATTTTAGCCTAAAACAAAAGTTGAAGCTCATTGACATGTTACACCTGCATTTTGAAGCCAACTCAAGTATAAACTTGATTCATTGACAACTAACTCTGGAGACTAGACATACGAAAAGATATCAAGGACATCATGCATGAAGAAATCAAAATGGCATTAAAAAGTCAAGACAGATTTTTTTTTTAAAGGCAAGACAATAGGAAAAGACCAGACAGATACCAAAAGAGAATTTGAAATTTGCCCTTAATTTAGAGTGGCCCTTAATTTGCCCTTAAATTAGAGTGATTAAAGTCACTGGAACAACATTGAAGTAAAAGAGTTTCAAGGGAAAAGTTTCAAAGGGAAATTCAAAATGGCAAAGTGTGGCTGAGCCCTGGTGGCATAGCGGTTGTTTGTGAGACTGTGGCCTACTAGGGATGGCGGTTCAAATCCAGCAGCAGCTCTTCAGGAGTAAGACTGGGCCTTCTGCTCCCACGAGATGGCAGTGATGCCCCCTCTCAAAAAAAGGTGGCAAAGTATAATAATAAAATATATAAAGAAAGATTTAGAAAATCAAAACAGAAACATATGCTTGGCATTTTGGGAATTGAGAGAACTTAGAACCATGCTTTCTACAACCTTAAATATTCATAGTTCTCATTGACAATCATATTCAACATCTTTCTGTATGAGGGCTCACTTTCCACATTTACAACGTTTTCTTTTATTGCCAAAAAGATGTGTTTACACTTTAAATTGATTTTATGAAACTATTAAAAAATTGAGTAAAGCACAGTGCTAATACAATGAGCCTAAGAGTTTTACCAAGATTTTCATGTTTATGTCTTTATTTTATTTCATTTATGTTGATTTAAAAATATTTTTTAATTTGATTGCATTAAAGAGTTATATAATTCTAAAACATGTTTATTGCCCATCATGGATTTTCAATCTATCCATATGCCTACAGATACAAACGTGCAATCATATTTCTGTTCCTCATTGACAGTGGGATGTTTTAGATTCAGTGGTGTGGCTTCATGGGGGGCTGTTTAATTGCTGATTTTCAGTTGAGTTAAAGTGTTGTCAGTAGGCATCATGCAGATAAAAATGCCCTAATCATGAAATCAGTGTTTTAAAAGCCATAATATCCTCAAAGTTTATCACATTGCATATACATTATTAAATCATTTTATTATTATCATATAAAATATACATTATGAGAAAGGCAAAATATCTTTCTTGTTAACAGATATCGGATCAGATTTTCAATTTTTATTCAGTTAGCTTTTATTGGGTATATGAAATGCACAAACTTTAATACACAAACTTTTCATCTTTGAAAGCTCTTTGCCCCCAAATCAATATCTTAAAAAAAACTTTGACTTCAAGTAGATAGGCATGCTATGATATGTGTATGTAAACGCCCTGTCATTATGTCACTGTTGGCTCACAGCAGCCCCGAGGACAGGGCAGAGCTTTCCCTTGAGTTTCAGAAACTGTAGCTGCTTACAGAAAGAAAGCCCTGCTTTCGTCTGATGGAGTACCTGGACATTTCACACTGCTGCCTCTGAGGACCACAGCCCAACACATGATAACAACTGTGCCCCCAAGGCCCCATCCTACTGGTCAGTGAGCTAGCCAGAGTCAGCAATGTGGACAAGATAGTATTAAACACCCACCCGATGCTGCTGGGACAATGATGACTCAGAGACATGCTACCGGAAAGAGCACAATCCCTGCAAACATTGTCGAAGCCTGCAAATCTGCACAGAAGTAGATCGTTATAGCTTTCTCCTTTGAAGCAACAGGTGCATTAAAATCCATTGCTCTTTGGTTAGCAGTTGAGAACTGGGCTACTACAGTTCCTTGTGCTACATCAATTCAGCTGATCTCTATAAGGCAAGATGATACCTAGGAGGTGGTTGACATTGGAGATCATTTTATTAAGTTTACAAAGAGACCCCATATAGGATTAGCTTCTGTTCTGGCAGTTTTGTTAAGTTGTGTCTGACACACATCTGATTTCTTTCTTAATTAAAAAGAAAAATACTTATTTTCTATTATTTAGTCTATAATAGTTCCAATCTTTATTTCCCGAGGGGGGATTGCAATGAGGGTGACAATGCCAGAACATTATGAGCTGGACCATTGAATGTAGTATGTGAGGAGTAATAAGAGGTATTAAAAAGATAAGAAAAATGAAAAGATCATAATTGTGTGGCCTACTGTTATTCAAATAGCTTGTAAATCTAGCTGTTTCTAGGAAAAATAGTCTCTGGATGACGAAAACTGATCAAACATTAAACTAGAGGATAAGTTGCTGCCTTGTAATTATCCTAAGACTTGTGGAAAGACGTGTGGGTGATCTCATTCTAGGAGCTCTCAGTGTTGAAAATTTACTCTGCATTCATGGAAGCAGAATGAGTCAGAATTCACTCAGTAATGATTAACAACAACAATATATGGAGAGAAATAAGGGAAAAGTACAGCTTTTTCCCTATAAATATACAGCAATAGTCTAGGATATGTTAGGAATGTGAAGAATAAACTCAGTAATGTATCAAGGATTTGATCATTATTCTAGCCTTCTTCAAATTAAAACCTTACTGTAAGCATATAGTTCATATGAGTATGTATAATTTTCAAAAGTTTCTAGATAGGAAATATTCAATGGAAGAAATTAGGCGGGAAGTCGTTAAACATTCTCGTTAAGAGATTTTGTCTCATTTGTGTAAAATAGTGAGGACATACAACTTCCTACTGGAAACATATAATTTTCAGAGAGAAGAAAAATCCTTGTGTCTTATTGTAAATGAATAATACACTGGTTTAGGGAACTATGATTAATTTGATGCATAGTTTCATGAAATCAACTGAGGTTAGAGAGACAATTCCAGTTCATGTTAGGAGCAATGCTTTGAATTCTTTTGTGTATTTTTTGTGAGGGGGAAAGACATATTTAGAAAAAAACTCTTGGGCAACAGTATTAGAAATTCTACCTCCTTAGAATTTCTGGTCAAGTGCTCAACAATTATCTCAAAAGTCCAGTTTATACTTACCGAAAGGGACTTTAGAAGACAGACTTGGTGAATAGCTCCTGAAATTCTTGATAACAGTTCTTCTCTATACATGTGGAGTCACGATCAGTCAGACTTAACAACTAACAATAATCACAGGAACATTAACAAGGAAGCAAGAGCATAGTTAATGGTTCAACTTGAAGTGAGACACCACATGTTGGATACCACCCCCAGCCCCAAATGTGTGTCTACTTGGTTTGCCCATTGCTTTCACTTATATAATGAAGTAACTAGCTCCTGCAATGTACTTTAGTATGATAAGTCAATCCGCAGTTAGAGGGTTAGGGAAAGAAGTAGCACATTTCCTAAGTTCATAGCCCTTACTTGGGTTTCCTTCGAGGACAATTTGCTTCACCTGTTCTCTTACAAGAGCTAAAAGAAAGCAAATACAAAAGAAAGGGTCTCAGTTTGCCCAGAAAGAAGAACCAGCAGAAGAACCTATCCTTTGACCTTGAAATTGCAGATCTGAGGGCATCCTAGACTCAGGAGAAGATTGATAAGAAGAAACATTGGAAATCTCCAAGGAACACTGCACTCACGGGAGTTTAAAGGAGGGTTGACCTTCATCTCCAGCCAACAGCAATTTTTTTTTTCCCCAAGAGTAGTTGCTCTGAATTTGTTCTTCCAGTTTTTTAAACAAATTCATGTTTCCTAATTCCACTCATCTGTGATATTTATATTATAGCAGCACTAGATAACACAGATACCAGGCTATTTTAAATATTTGGTGGATTTTTAATAAAGTCCCATTAAAACAGAAAAATAAATTTCATATTATTAATGTGAGATCCATGTTTGATATATATTTAAGGCACATAAATATCATAAAACTTATAGACATAAATGATAGATTAGAAGAACCCTAATTCACAAAAAGTAAATTTGTTAGTGAAACTGAGTTCAATTGAGATAATGAGCTTTCAAAGAATATTGATGTAAATTATAACTCATGAGAGAAATGGAATCAATTTGATACAGTATAAGTTAAATTAGAGAAGTCAGCATTAAAAGGTCAACTTTGTCAGCAAGATGCCAGAAAAAAATATTTTAATAGGAGGGTTTATTTAACTACTTCTGAAACCAAGGAGAAAATAAATGAGAGCATGAATAATATATAATATAACAATTAAGTCACCCTAAATTTACAGCTATTACCATAGCTAAGTTGTGTGATGTTCTATTTAAATGAATATAGCTTACATACTCTTAATCAAAATAAATGTTGATTAAAGCCCCAATTTGTTTCCAACAAAACTTGAGAAGATAGACTTGTAAATATTTTTGTGTGTTTTTTACAAACTTATTTTTTATCACCATTGAATAAAAAAAGAAGCAACTGAAAAATTTGCTAAAGATTGGAATGGACTGGGAGAAATATGAATTCATGAAAATTGGAAGAGGTCAAGAATGCAATGGAATACATAAAGCACAAAATCCTAGGTATTAGTGAAGAGTAAAGGACTGGTATTGGCCATGATAAATGAGACAAACCTAGGATTTACTATGTTGAGAACACAATCAAGATGACTGGAGTGGTATTCATTGCCAAAAGGAATTTTCAAAGTTAACCGTGATGTACACTAATCTCTGTGGAAAAGATTATATCTATTTTTCAAGACAATCCAATCAATATAATTATTATTCAAATGCATGCACCAACAACCAAAGCTAGTGATGAAGAAATTGAAAAACCCTACCAATAACTTCAATCAGATATCAATCAGCTATACAGTCAAGAGGCACTGACAATTATTCTCCAGTGGAATGACAAAGTTGGAAACAAAGAGGAAGGAGAAGTTACTGGAAAAGATTGGACTTAGAGAAATAGACATAGGGATCGCAGGACAAAAGTTTGCAAAACAAATGACTTTTTCATAGCAAATGTCTTGTTTCAACAAAATAAGAATAACTATCCCTAGGTATGTCTCCAGGTGAAATACACAGAAATAAAATTGATTACATCTGTGTGAAGAGAACCTAGAGATACTCAGTGTTGGCAGCTTAAACCAGGTCCAGGACCAAAGGCAGAGGAGCCCCTTGATAGCTCTCAGTTAAGTTCCAGTGAAAGCTGCAGAAAATGAAAGTAAGTCAAACTAGTTGCCAAGTGGCATTGAAAAAGAGCAAAATGGTAAACACATCTTGAGCAGCTAAAATCTTATGAGTTGATGTACCCTCTAATACATATTGGATTTGATCTGGTTTTCACCATTGTCAGCAGAGATCATGACATCATGATTAGTAAGTTAGAGGGGTAATTTAAAAAGGGAGGACCTCCAAATAGAGGTTTACACAGTGACTGCTACAATGGGGTAAGGAGGGAAATAGCCGTGAGGATGGTATGGGGTTGGGCATCGCTTTCTGCTGTGCATCAGGTGGTTTGGGATCAGAACTGACTGGGTGACACCCAACAACCCATCGATGATTGTTGCTTTTAGTTCATCTTGTTTTGAGTGGAAGCGATGATTGGCTAAATAATCTCTTCCAAGTACCCGTTGCTCTTGGTAAAGAACAAACGAAAAACATAAATCGAGGCATGGGTTTGGGGCTCACACTAGAACAATTGGTCTTTATACCATGGCCTTGTTCTACACTCGCACAGAAGATACAGTGCTTTAGCAAAATATGATGAATAATTTAGGTGATGACTGGCTATCAAATAAAATAGTGTCTGGGGTAATAAAGTTCTGTCTCCAAACAAGTAACCATTTAAGTGAGATGTCAACTAAATCAAAATGGAATGAGCACACCATCACTAGTCTGTGAAGGACTGGAATCCATATTAGCCAAAGTCAAAGGAAGGCTCAGCACCCGAGTCTTTGTTGTGAGCATCAACGTTGTGAGCATCTTGCCTTGGTGTGCTCAAGGCAAGAGGACAGCTGGAGCCCAAGATTGATTTGTGAAACTACATAGGAAACAAGCCTTCAGGGGACTTCTCTACCTAAGATTGAAGTATGTGGTCACAAAATAGAATACTTGGGACAGGTAAGTAAAAAAGTTCAAAGGCACAAATTTGATTTGAACAGTTAAAACTTTTTTTAGCAGATTCCCTCATTTCCCCTATTTTTTGTCTATGTATTGTGCAGCTTGGTTTTTGTTTGTTCATATTGGAATGTATCTCAGAGTTGTTATGTCAGTGGGACATAACACTTTTGAAGCTGTGCTCCATGCTTTTCCATTGTTTGGTATGTGAAACCCCAGACTGGTGAACCTGTAGGGACAGCAAGTAAAATAAAGGGTTCAGAGGGTATAAAAAGTAGACCATGTCAAGGAGTTCAAACAAAAAATCATAGTTGGAAACTTTGGTAGCCCATTGTACAATTCTACTTGACATAATTGAACTATGGGATTATATAATGGAGGTATTACTTCCCAAATAATTTTAAAAAATTAAGAATAAGTATTCTCGTACAATTTTCTCTGATGTCATATTTAAGAGTTTCCTTTGACTAGATATGGTAGATATGACATTTCTTTACTCAAAATTTAGATTTAATTTTTCAAAAAAGGCTTGCTGATCCCTAACTTTATCTGAAAACATCCCTCTCTCTCTCCACCATAAAGCACACTGAGATCCAAAGAGAAGCAAAAATTATTGCTTAAGTCAATCTAATACCATTGTTAGTATATATATATATATATATATATATATATATTGTATATATGTGTGTGTGTGTGTGTGTGTGTGCCATTAGGTTGAAAAAAAACAACAAAATAAAACAAACAAACAAAAATCACTGTACCCAAACCACGTGATATTGGTTTGGGCACAAGAATCAAGGTAGATAATCAAACACACAAAAGTTCATTTCTCCAACATCAATACCTCCCTCTGCAGTAAAAGATGTGATTTAGATTATACCACCCATATTGATCTTTGTTCATCCAATCACAGATCTATTCTTATTCTCTGAATTTTCAATTAGAAAAATTCTAGGTTATTGATTCTCTCAGAAAACACAAAAACATTACATTTGGTATAGTTTGAAAAACCTGTATTCTATCAGTGATTGTCTACCACCTTGGCTATATTCAGACAGACTTTCCACATGTAAACTTGGCTACAATGTTACAGTAGTAACTGTTTCCTCATAATTCAGAAGAATGCTTAGAACCAGGTGTGTATTTCTTTTCTATTACCCTGTGGTCACTGAATAATGTCTGAATTCAGTTACCTTATTATTCTTGCTTGATTTTCTTATAACAAAATATATTAACAATGTATTACCACCTACTTCTTTCCATCCCTGCTTATGAATGCCTAGAAACTTAACCTACTTCTCCAAAGTGGAGCATCTGTCACTGATTTTCTCTATTCTGACCATTTGTTGTCAACTTATAGTCTGGGAGCCTTGACTTGAATATAAGCATTCACACCTGCAAGGTTGAAGAGTATTTTGCAATGAGATTGATACTTAAGGTACACTTAGAAAATAGTTATTTCAAAAAATCTTGATAATTTCTAAAACAGAAGACCCTTTACTTGATAGCTTAAACAGTTATCTGTTCTCTAGATGTAGTAAATTGACTAATGAACCTCTCAATTATTCTCATCCTAGGTGATGATGTTGGCATTGCATGTGAACAAATTTTTTTGATTGATATAGGATTATACTTTTTTTATTCACTGAAAGTCCAATGCGCTATCCATTGCACCACAGAGCCTCCTAAGGATTATACTTTTTTTTCTTTTTTTAAATTTTATTGGGGGCTCTTACAGCTACTACAACATTCAGTACATCATTTGTATCAAGCACATTTGCACACATATTTCCACATACATTTCCCAATATTTTCCACTTGAGCCCTTGATACAAGCTCCTTAAAAAAAACCCTCCCCTTTCCCTTCCCCCCCTTTTTAAAAAAAGTAATCATTTTATTGGGGGGCCTCTACAACTCCCATCACAATCCCTAACAACATCAGTTATATTCAGGCCACTTTTACACACCCATTGCCATCATCATTCTCAAAACATTCTCCCTCCCTCCAGGCCCCCATTATCAGCTCCCTATATTACCCTTCCTCCCCACCTTCCCCTTGAACCCTTAGTAATTTGCAAATTATTTTTCCATCCTGTACACTGTACAATGTGTCCCAACCCTCACTTCCCTGTTGTCCATGCCCCAGAGAGGAGGCTACGTGTAGATCCCTAAAGTTAGCTCTCCCTCTCCATT
>PVJH01037755.1:0-17699 GCA_004026705.1 Nesogale talazaci | reverse complement strand
CCACCCCCGCTCCACTACCATGATCCCAGTGCTGTGTTTCACTCTGGACTAGACTGGAGCATGTCCAGAGGTATGGATAAGAGATAAAAGCTCACAACTCACTGAATCCAGGAATGGGAAGGGAATAGCAATACCAGATGGATAAGTGGGGGAGGAAATAGTGGAGAAAGGGGGAATCAATTGCAGTTATCAACACATAACCAAACACTCCCCTCCAGGGCGGGGGGGAGAACAACAGAAACCATGGGGGAAAGGAGACCGTGGTCAGTGTGAGATATGAAAATAATAGTCAAGAATGATAACAATCTGGGTGATCACGAGGTGTTGAGGGAATCAGTTATCCAGTATCAAAGAACAAAAAAGCATATCATTGTGGATGAGGGGGAGTGCAGAGTGGGTACCCAAAGTCCATCTGTGTATAACTGGACATTCCCTCACAGAAGGCCCAGGGAGGTGACAAGGCAGTGGGGGTGCAGTGTAGCAATGATGAACTATACAATGTTCCTCTGGTTCGTGAATACTCCCCTCCCCCCCCCACCATCATGATCCCAGTTCTACCTTAGAAAATCGGTTAGACCAGAGGATGAACACTGGTACAGATAGGAACTGGAAACCTGGAAAAATCCAAGCCAGAACCACTCCTTAGGACCAGTGGTAAGAAGGGTGATAATGGGAGGGTGGAGGGAAGGTGGGGTAGAAAGGAAGAACAGATTGTAAGGATCTACATATGGCCTACTCTTTAGGGGACGAACAGCAGAGAAGTGAGTGGAGGGAGATGTTGGATGGTGTAAGATATGACAAAATAATAATAATTTATAAATTATCAGGGGTTCTTGGATGAGAGGGGAGCAGGAAGGGAGGGGGGAAATGAGGAGCAGATAACGGGCTCAAGTAGAAAATAGGATGAAGGAAACAAATGTACAAAAGTGCTTGACACAATGGATGGATGTGTGGAAAATGGTAAGAGTTGTATAAGCCTCAATAAAATGACTATAAGTAAATAATACTCATTTATAATCTATCAAGGGGCCACAGGGGGTGAGGGGGTGGGAGCTGATACCAAGGGCTCATTAGAAATGAACAATGACAACATACGTACAAATATGTCTGATACACTTGATATATGGATTGTACTAAGAGTTTTAAGAGCTCCCAATAAAATTACTTTTAATTAAAAAGGTTTTTTTTAAGTGTTTCGCTTAAACAACTTAGGTTTACTTCTCACTCATGGGTCTGTAAATGCCTGTCTGGGTAGCCAGCCCCTAACAAATCAGCACAAGCTCAGCAGCCGCAATTGTATAACTTTAATATATAAAGATGATCGTACAGCATAGAAAATAAGAGCAAGAGAGAGCAGAATGAAGCAGTCAGACACATTTCATAGTAGCATGCTCACCTTCTGGACAGCCATGATCTCACCAGCCAAGTTCACAGACAGCATGGGCAGAGGGGAAGGGGGAGAGAGAGAGAGAGAGAGAGAGAGAGAGAGAGAGAGAGAGAGAGAACTGCAGGAGAGAGGAGAGGCCCAGAGGCGGAGCATCCTGTTTGGAAGCTATTTGTAGGTGGCCAGAAGACATGCATATTCAGCAGCTACATATGTCCCAAGGTGGGTGGTAATCATAAAGTCCCTCTCCTCACAGGTGAGGAAACCCAATGCCTGCACTGGGGGAAGGCATTGGGGGCAGGGGTGGTGCACGATGGGTGCCTCGGTGGGAGGAGATAAAGAATGTCTGCTTCTACAGGGACATAGAATTAGCCATGTGCTCACTTCAAGGCAGCATAGCTGTTAGGGGAGAATTTGTACTTTCCCACAGAAGTCCGTGACTGCTCTGCAGGAGCTGGTTGGCTCCCGGGGATCCGCTGGGCTTGAGTCAGATCTGCAGCCTGTGGGTCTCATTGTGGTACCCAAGCTGAAGCAGCATCTGTTAGCAGGCTCTTCTCATTGAGGATGAAAGCCAAAGTGTAGTGGGTTTCTGCAAACACACACAAATGCACACTCATACACACACACACATATATACCCATAAACATAGATGTGCATATGTGTAAATCCTGTTGCTACCCAACAAATCCCACTGTCATGAAGAGGAGTCTAGGTCATTCATTATATATATATATATATATATATATATATATACACATATACATACTACATACTACATACATACACACACAGATATCAGTCATGTGCTTATGTTAATTTTATGATTGAAATGTAGGGGTAGAGTCTAGCCTGTTAATCTGGAGATAGCCATTGAGTAGCCAATGAGGCCTCTATGTGGGCATGGCTTTCTCCTGAGACTTCTGGGAAATCTCACGATATTTCCCTCGTGAGGATGAGACGCTATCTCCCTGGTTGTTGGGAGTTAGTCAAGAGAGATGATGAATCATGGACAAGACAAGATGGCAGCATCCAAGAAGCTGGAGGAGCCGGCAGAAAAACCACACGGGTTTGCCCTGATGGAGCCAGACCTCTGAAGCTGGGGCGGCCACATGGAGACCTCTGCCAGCGATGAGCTGCTTCTGCTGTTGCTGGAGCCTGAGCCCTGGAAGCGAGGAGCCATGTGGAGACCCCTGCCAGTGCCAGGATTCTGCACCCACTGACCTGTGACTTCATGAGTCGGAAGGAGACTTTATAGACTGATTCCGGGCATATGGGTTAATATTGGATTTATTACTTTGAACTGGACTGGGCTCAATGTCCTGGTCCTCTTGTATATAAACCTTTTCCTTATATCTAGATGCGTGTCTTTGAAATTTGTTCCTCTAGCCTACCCGGACTGACTCTGTGTGTGTGTGTGTGTGTGCGTGTGTGTGTGTGTGTGTGTGTGTGTACACACAGCCCATCGCTTCCACCCAAATTGCTTTGAATCATGGCAAGTTCACGTGGGTTAGTCAAGTCAGCAGGGAAGGTAAGTCAACTCTAGACAAAGGGGTCACTGAAGGGAGAGGGAGTAGTTGCTGAGCAATAATATTCCAATCTTCTATAATCCTCATATCACCCTAGCCAGATTAGCAAAATATATACCTGGTGGCATGTGAAATTTGGTGAAAGAATGCAGGCTGAGTTTTATCTGGACATCTACACCAAATTGTAGGCCCAAATGTCTTCATTTGGGAAACAGCAGAAAATGATACATAAAGATAGATGTCTTCTACCCTGAATGAAAAGCAAGGGAGCGAGCTTGTTGTGAAGGTGGCCATGTTCTACAGCATCCAGTTGAGTAGAGTCGTGCATTGATGGTCACAGGTTCCAGGGGAGGAGACAAGTTTGGAAAGGAGGATGTTCCTGCCCGCATTCTGACGGTGTGCATGTCAGGGCTGTAAATCAGGAATGGAAGACTGACGGAGGCTGAAGGAAGGACTAAGGACCAGACGGGTTCTTCGTGGAACTAGACAATGACACCTCAAGATGCAAAGACTAAAAAAGCACACAGATGTGGCAACCTCGTTGGAGACCAGGCAGCACGTATTTTACAGGGAAAGGAAGTTACAAGGAGCCAACCCTCAGAAAGGCAAGATCTCTGGGATTCTGAAAGGCTATGGGAATGTAGCAAAAGTTAAAGCTGCAAATCCCCTTTAAAGGTTAAAAAAAATTTTTTAAGGTGAGCAACTTTTAAACAACTGAAAAAAAGGCCACAAATTTATGTATGTTTTGTTTGGATGATGAGACTAGAGGTGAGTTTTATTTTTTATTTCTGTAATACCCAATTTATCATGCAGCATTGTTTTTATCCAGAAGGCTTTCACAGTGAAAATACTTGTAAGAAAATATATTATGCATGATCACTTATAATGATGTCCACTCAGGTGTAGCTGAAAATGCTCATACTTTTATTTTATTTAAATTTTCTAATGCATGCTTAATGCATCTGTTACAAAGGTTATCTTTTAATGCTGTGGCTCTAGTTTTTTTCCTGCTAATGAACCGAGAAGACATGGCATCTTTTCAACTGATACCAATCTGTGGGACATTGATGTCTGTCTCTTGTGGTGTCCTCATATTGTCGAGGGTGAAACATCCATCTCTTTGGCAAACTTTCCTTCAAACAGGTGGTCGGTAAGCATGCTCTGATGAAGCATGTAAGGGCTCTTTCAAAATAGGCTATTCCATGAATATTTCGATGAAGTAGCAAATAATTTGTACAAATGAGACTATTCACCTGAAAAACAAATTATACTTGTAATATCTGCATTTGTGCTCAAATATTTTGTCCCTGGATCTATTTCTTAAATTCTATGCCTCTACGCCACCATTCTAAGTTAGCATCGATGCTTTTGCATTTTATCACAATTCACAAAAAGGGGAAATTAAAGTAACCCTTTGAAAACTGAGGAGGAAGTTACAGGAAGCTATCTGTCCCCGTAAAGATTGTCCCCAAATTCAAAACTCAGACTGACTGCCATCCAGTGGTCTCGGACTTACGGCAACCAGACAGCACAGAGCAGAACTCTCCCTTTGGTTTCCAAGACTGTACATCTTTGCAGGGGGTGAAACTTCATCTTTCTCCTGATGGCTGGTGGTTTCAAACTGCTGATCTGGAGGTTAGCAACCCAACCCATACCTCACTATGACCAGCAGGGCTCCTTCATAAAGAGGTATAGCCTTAGCACACAAAAGAGGTAGCTGTACTCTAAACCTGTAGGTGCTCTAACATTTAAATCAGCTTGACTTAATGGTAGTGAGTTTGAATGAGTTTTTAAACTGGAAAAAATATATAAAACTTGCTATCTTTTGCCATCTTGTACTGGGGGCTAGCTTTCTTGACTTCATGGAGCAAACACTTGTTCAGTCCACTGCTAACCTAAGGTTGGCAGTGCAAACCTACCCAGCCACCTCCACAGAAGAAAGGCCTGGTGAATTGTCTCTGGTGAACCTTAAAGACTACAGTGAAGAAAAACTTCTGGATAGTTCTACTCTGTCATACACGGGCCATAAAGAGTGGGAAACCAACCAACAATATTTCTTAATAATCTTCAGAGAATGTGAATATTAACAATGCCCAAAGTTAACTGGATAATATGTAGATTTAAAAAGATAAAAGGACTAAGGAAGACTTTCTGATGTTTGCCATCTGGAGAGATTCAAAATATCAGAATAAAGTTGCTTCAGAAGTGTTTATCTTAACATTTTCCTTCTCCCTACGAAATGCCATATAAACCACACGAAACCTTTATTTCTTAGTGTGATATTGTGTAAACAAAACAAAAGAAGTAGCCGGAGAGGAAGAATTCAGTGTCCAGGATCCCTGGGGGCATAGTAGATTACAAATTCATCTGTGAGCCTCTAAATTAGCAGTCTGAAACCATCATCCAATCAGAAAAAAGATGAAGCTTTCTGCTCCTGTAAAGATTTACAGAAACCAAGACCATTCCTATGCTGCCATATAGGATCACTGTGTAGCAGAATAAACTAGATGGCAGTGAGTTTGTTTTTTGTTTTGTTTTGTTTGCAAGCCCCAATGTGCAAAACTTCTTGAAAGCCTTTATGATAATACATAATAAAGAATAATTCAGGAAGTCTGCTCATAAATTTACCTGCCTAGATTGAATAAACATCATAATATTATATGTTTATGTTATAGACATCATAATTGTAGAGTCCAGAGGATAGAGTAAGTTTGAATAGGTGACATTTATATGATTTCTTGCTGATATCCCAAAACTCCTACTCCCTCGGAATAGATTCTAACTCATCTGACTCATAGTGATTCTATAGAACAGAATAGAACTGTTCCTATGGCTTTCCAAGCTGGTAAGTCTTTACAGAGGGAGATTAGTCTCATCTCTCTCCCTTGGAGGGGATGGTGGGCTTGAACTGCTGGCCTTGCAGTTTGCAGGTCAGTGCTTACTTGAGAGTGCTCTCAGACTCTTGCGTTGACACCAAAGCAAAACTCCAAACCTGCTGACTCATAGTGACCCTGTGGGTTGCTGAGATTGTAAATGCATAAGGGAGTAGAAATCCAGTTTTTCTCTCCCAAAGCTGCTGGTAGTTTTGAACTGCCAACCATGTGGATCACAGTCCAATGTGTAACCAGTTCACCCCCAACCAGGTCCCCTTTATTCTCCTCCCTCCCTTTTATTTATTCCCTGATTGAAATTCTCAGTATGCATATGTTTGCTGGTGACAGTAGATAGTTTTAGGGATCACTTTCATTCAACAACAAAATTGGCAATATAAGCTACATTTACGGGAGAGAGAAAACTCTTTGTTGACTAAAAGTAGCTCTATGCATCCATAAAGGAGTACGGTGACACAGAGGGATAAACACCAGGCTGCTGATCATGGCTTCTCAGTGGGCACAAGGCGTGACTGCCTACTCCTGTACAGATTTACAGCCTCGGAAACCCCAGGGAGCAATTCTCCGTTGAGCGATGGGGTCACTGTGAGTTAAAATCAACCAATCAGCCATGAATGGGTGTGGATTTTTCATGATGACTACCAAAAATTATTTTAGTAGATGACTTGTGAGTCTCATTTGTTAATTTTTGTGTCAAGTTAACTGTATGTCAAAATAAGCTATGGTGTCCAAGTGTTTGGTCAAATACTAAACCAAATGTTGCTATAAACTATTTATGTGTGATTAACACTTAAATATACTTACCATATAATAAATATTCATGTATAAGTCAAGCTTTTCAGCCCATTTTTATGCAGTTTTATGGTAAAATTGGGAGCCTCAGCTGATATTCGAATCGACTTATACTTGAGTATACACAGTACGTTAAGTACCAAAGATTACTCAGAACAGTGAAAGTGGATCTCTTCCAAGTGACGGAAGGAAGACTTTAAAGAGCAAAATTAGATCGTTCCCTAGAGAGGAGTCTGCCTATACATGAACACTTCAGAACTATTTTCTCCCCTTTACTCCCTAGAATGGGATGTAAAACTGCCAGAATGACCACTTAGTCTAGAATGACCAGACAGTCTCTCTATCAATTTCTTGACAACCCTCACAACCTCATGAGTCAATTTCTTTAAGTAAATCAATTAATCTTTCTCTTTCTGTCTATCCTCTATCTCTTTATATGTACATATTCATTAGATCTTCTAAGATATGGATATCTCATTATCTACACTTAATTAGTTCTTTGGAGAATTTTTACTGTAACACAATTTGTGACAAATAGCCTATTATTTAGTTGCAATTTTTGTATAAGACAGCATGGGTCATATTAACTTTTATCAAATATATTAATCCTGCTAACATAGTGGGGTTATGCATTGGCTATTACCCACAAGATCAGCAGTTCAAAACCACCAGCCACTCTGAGGCAGGAACTTGAAATGTTTTACTCCAGATTTAGTGTCCTGAAAACACACAGGGGTAGTTTTACTTTCTCTTATAGGGGTCCTAGGAGTCAAAATTGAGTGAGTAGAGTATTTTGAAGTATGCTAATCTTAGTGTTTATAGGATAAAAGTTTTATATCCATTAAAAATCTCTATGTACATATAATATTTGTCTGTATATCTTTTAAAATCTAGTCAAGGTTTTTCATGAAAATGAGATGTTAAGCAATCATTCACTAATTCTTTACGTTATGTTTTCAGTCCACATAGTTTCAAAATATTCTAATCACAAGTATTCTCATGTAATGCTATTTTAAAATACGTGGCCTTTTCACATTAGGAGAAAATGTCAGTTTCAAATGTATACGTTAGTTAAGAAAGCTGCTTCCCTTTGTAAAAATCAAAAGCCAGAACAAAAAAAATTACTGTTTTGTTTTTTTTTTACATTGTCTTACCTTCCTGCAGTTCAGATAGATATGTGGTGCTGGTGGTGGTATTTTCAGAATAAGATGTCTTTTTAACTTGCTTCTCCTCTCCATAATTAGCCATTAATTGATGATATCTACCCATCAAGAAAATATGTATGAATTCTGGCACTCAGAAAAATTAAATGCAAATAATAGTCAATAGTGGAATAAAAAATGTAGACATCTGCTGATTCCTTCCCAAGTATGTGACACAGCCTTTACCTTCTCTCAAATACCCACACCTAATCTACAGCAGAGAGGCAGCTGACAACCATAGCATTACCATTTCTAAGGTTGAAAGACAATAAAACTGATACACTTTAGACCCTCCTATGTGCTCAGACTTCTTCCAATGCAGGCAGAGAAAACCCAGCCCTGTGTTCAGGCAGTCAGGTCTTCTGGTAGAACTCATAAGAGAAGGGTATTTTGAACAATCCCCAATGCTTCCTGTCTCTTTCTATTGAAATGTCTTCTCGTTTATATTCTTGAAGGGGTAGTTTTTGAGTAACCACAAGTGCTTTGGGTTTTAAATTTTGTATTTTTCTAGAAAAGTCTCTCCCAAATTATTAAAGCTCCAGAAACCTCCATAAATTGTTAAAGCCCACAAAGACCCCACAAAATCTGGTTCCACCCCTGCATAGGTAATTCTACTTAATCCTGAAAACAACATTATGGATAGGCTTTATTATTAGGGCAGGACACAGAGACACATGTTCAAACAGTCTGTAAATATCTGTCTCAACATACAGTTAATGAACTCCAAGTTACCAACACTGAGAAGAGTTTATGAATGTCCATTAGAGGGACTTATCTACTTTAGCAGTAGCAAAACCAATGTTTAGCCTCATCTTTCTTGCTCAGAGCAGTCGTGTGGGATTGAACCACTGACCATGTTGTCAGCAGCTCAACACATAGCCCACTATGCCACCTGGGCTTCTTTGAAAGAGCAAGTTATGAAATTTCCAAATCAATTACTTTAATCATTAAGTTAATTCTGCCTCTCTTCAGTTAAAATTAGGATAATTTCTTACATTTTTAAGCATACTCTAAATAAATTCTAATTAGTAAATTTCTCCTAAGAATATAGCCGTTTGTAGCCTACGAACAACTTCCAACTACCATGATCAGTAGTCAACATACAAAATCATAGCATATCCACTTTTATTTCAAGGCTACAAAAGGAAAGAAGGTAGCATTGTTGTTGGTAAGAATAATCTTCTAACTCACACCCTAAATCCCCACCACCTGTCTCACACACCCCCCCCAAAAGAATTCTAGCTAAATTTTCATGAAGAAAAAAAAATTGAGTTAATATTTTGAGTGTGTGAATGTGTACATAATATAACCATGCATATGTAATTAATAGACATCTGAACTTATTTAAACCTTCCCTTGTTTTTGAAAACGATTATTGGAAATATTAATAGAACTGCCAATACAGCCTGAACCTGACATTATGAGAGTTTAGTCAAGAGCATGTAGAGGGAGAACTGAGAACACTAAGAATAAAATCAACATTTAAAGATGATGAAGCCATAATTGTTCTCATCGAAGAAGGAGAGGAAAATCCAGAAAGATAGAAGGATAAAATAATGAAATATTATCTTGGAAAATAAGAGAATAGAAAAGTCTGAAGGGAGAAAAAAGAACAATAGTGAGAACAAGTCAGAAAGGGGATTTAAAAAATCCCGCTGGACTGAATAGTTAGGCTGAAACTGATGATGTTAGCAATGACAATGTTATCGCACATATGTCTTTGCTCTTCCTGTGAATCTGTGAATCGGAGATAGTAAGACGGAAGAAAGTAGAGATGTCTCCTCTGTTGCCTCCTCCAAGCAGTAGAAGCGCCTTCATGAAAATGCAGGAAGTGTAATTTCCCCAGTGCAAACAGTAGCCCATAAAAACACAACAAACGCAAAGAACTTATACTTTATATACAGTTGTTAAAAAACAAACAGGGATTTTGTGCAGTCGCTCTTACATAGTAAAGCCATTAAAAGAAGCATATTCCTCAGCTGTGAATCCATAAATATCTTGGCAAGATAGGTCCACATCTTGCCGAAGAATGAGATTGACCAAAGTTGTTGGTTCCTCATTGAGGGCAATCATGAGGGCTGTTCTGGAGCAAGAGATGTAAACAAATGTCAGCTTATGGATCTTAAAGTCACATGGTATTTGAAAGTTCACCTTCTCCTCTTTCTATTGAAATGTAGGCTATCAGGGGAGCCAGAGTGGGAATGCAAACGTGGGACAGAGCTGTTCAACCACGTGTGCCAGTCACAAATCTAAAGATGAGGCATTGCTAGAAAGCAGAACCCTGGCTTAGTCACATTTAGTCACATCATTTAGCTTCACAGAGAGAAGAAAATGATTCTGGAAGTCTACTACCTGTGCTCAGCATGATAAGCCATATTGAACCAGTCTCAAATATATATATATATATATATATATATATATATATTTGTGTGTGTATATATATATTTGTGTATATATATAGTATATGCAATATACTTATGATAAGATGTTATGTATAACAAGAATACATATATTCTTATCCCCAGGTACCTGTAGTTAGTTCTATGCCAGAAAATTAATTTTCATTCATTATACCTTTGAGACTTATCTGAAGCATTCACATCTGCCCCCTTCGTCAGAAGGAATTCTACCATGTCTGTATTATGTTCAGTAATGGCAAGTAAAAGTGGACTATATCCATCCTGAAAAAGATATTTTAAATGATCATACAAATATTTTATCAGCTATCACTTGCATGTTAGATTTCAACTAAAACTGTAATGTGTTGATAAGAAACCTCTGGATATACATTTTAATTTTTAATAGGCTTTACTGTAAAAATCAAGAAAATAATTGAGGTTGAACCGATCAGGAAGTAAAGTTAAAGTCTCCAGATTTATAGGCTCAATTCAAGTGTGAGCAAAGGCCAGCTGGAGAGTTTACATGACAACCACACCCCATTTAATCATACAGGCACTGCATATTATTAATTTACTTCATGCTGTCACATCTGGGTGTCCATAGTGTTGCATTTAAACCTCTCAAGCTGGCAAAATATTAAATTTGAAATTTACGAGCCTGAAAAAAAAATGTATTACGTCCCCATGATGTCTCAATATGAGAATCGGATCACTCCAATTTGCTAAGTCAGGCCTTTTTTTTTTTTGGTCATTATTTGTGAGACTAAGAATAAAAGGGAGAGGACGAGCTTTATGATCCTTATCATGACCATGTCCAATCAACTACTTCCCACTTGACTTAACTGTCTGGACAAGTATCATGTTCAAAATGATGTCACTTTGGAAGTTGAGATTACAATGCCAAAATGAATTGAAGAAAGACGCTTTTTAAAAGGAAAACCTCAGTTATCAGTTGTTAATCGTCTCTGTGTTCTTCCCTCCCTCATCTCAAATCTATTGTGGAGAAATTCCTTTTCTGTAAAATCTGTATCTCAACAGATACATGAATTCTCTGCAAGGACTATTTTCTTCCGTTGTTTTCTAAAATATAGGAATAGAAGTTTACCCTATTTTGAGCTTCGAGATTAGCTTTGTGTTCAAGCAGTTTTTCCACTAGTGAGACACTTTTACCGCAGACAGCATAATGGAGGGCAGTATTGTCCTGAGCATCGGTGAGATTTGGGTCTGCACCGTGACTGAGAAGAATAGTAACGCAGTCCTCCTTTTGACACTTCACTGCCTGCAACACAGAGCATATGAGTTGCCGACTCACATATTAGAGTAACGTCTAATAGCATGATATGTTAATGTTTGATACTGTGTTTCAAAGTATGAAACGACACAACATTATACCAGGGAAGAGACAAACACATTCCACAGCCATAAGTACAATTGAACAGGAAAAATCAGTACCATAATCAAGGGAGATCTGTTTTCCCGATCCTGGACATTTATTTTGCATTGCTTCTCAATTAAGACCGACACAATATGTGGATATCCACTGGCACAGGCCAGGTGCAAGGGTGTTCTACATTGATACAATAAAACACAAAGTTAGAGAAACATCCTCGCTTGACAAGTTACGTATTTTACCCAAGAGCAAGCCTGAGCTCATTTTAAGAAAATATCTGCTTCAGGCACTTGCTGGCACTAAATTACCAAATTCAACAGGCAGTGCAAACGGATTGGAGGACAGATGTTTAATAGGTTTTACCTTGAAGGGGAAAAAAGGGTATTTAGGCTTGGGAAGGAGGACAATATTAAGTAGGTATGGTATTCCAGTAAAACTTAGTAATGGTCTCCAAAACACGTGTTATAGCTAACCCTTAACTGTGTGTGTGTGGTGGGGAGGGAGGAAGAGGCGGTGTACAATGTATTAGATGTATCCAACTGCATGCAGATCCCAGGGGCCTTTCCTCCCTCTCTGTTCTGCTTTTAAAGTTGGCATTTGTATTTAGGAAATGAACACAAAATGATAGGTTTGGATTTAGGTTGTGGATCTCCATTTAACTTTAAGTGAACTCGCTGGTGTACGCTCCCCAATGTCGGTCTCTTGTGTGATCTCTCAAGGAAACCAGGACGCATTCATGAGCAATGAGAACACTAATTAGTTCCATTGACACTTTACAGCTTTGAAACTCGTCCTTGATAAACTTCTGTCAAGATGACATTATTGTACAAAATGACTGATGCATTTGAAAGGTGATGTTGGTGAAGAATATTGAATAGACCATGGACCAGCAAGAAGAATAGGCAAATTGGTCTGAGAAGAAAAGCATTTAGAAGGTCCTTTAGAAATGAGGGAAGGAGCCGTGAGGGCAGAATGGGTGATAATTGGACGGCTGCCTGCAACAGTCAGCAGCTGGAAACTGCCAGTCTCCCAAAAGAAGCAGCTTCTACCCCTATAAGAAGTCACGGTCTCAGAAACTCACTGCAGCAGTTGTTTCCCATCCCACGAGGTCGCCATGAGTGAGATTAGACTTGATGACAGTGAATTTTAATAGTTTTTCAAATGTGAAGCTGGTAAGACTTCCTCTCACTTGATCGGACCCGTTTCCAGAGGACATAATTCTTAGGAAAGCAGATGGATGGCCAAGAGAGGAAGGGCTCGAGGAGAGGGACTGACCCCCAGTTGCCACATGGTCTCAAACAGAACCATACTTGTGAGGAAGGGACAGGACCAGGGTAGGGGTTTGTTCTGTTGTGCTTAATAAGAACTAACATCATGGCCCTGATAGCAAAAACATCAATAAATTGAATTTTCATTTAGATGTGATTTATTTCACCTCCCAGTGAATTTGTGGACCTATTACCCTGGCTTCGCAATCTTTGGAATACTGGCAGTGTCAAGGACCACTCCCTGGTCCCCAATGAAGTCACTGCAGGATTCCCAGAGTCTGGATCTCTGGGGAAACCTTCTTACAGCCATCTAATGGAGACAGGCCCGCCACAGTCTTAACCTCTCCTGCCACATTTTAACCGAGAACGCTGTCATTCTAGAATGACACCTATCTTAACAACAACAAAATACCTTCTACAAAAAGCTAAGATGCCCTAACTGGCATTGTAATAATAACTAGGGTTTTCCAGGAAAAATAAGCTCACCCTCAAAATAATAAGTACAGTTCCTGAGAGGATCAAAAGAGCTTCTAGGTGAACAATGTCTCCTGATACCAATAACTATCCATTGTATAAAGACACATGGAAAACATTAATGGAAAATGTTTGCATTTTTTACTGCATTGATTTTCTAATTATAATCATTTTAATTATTAAATATAATGGAATATTATTGACTCCTAAAGAGAAATGAAGTTCTGATATATGATATGAGAGAGGTGAACCTTGAATTACTATACCGCATAAAATAAGTCAGACACAAAACAACAAATATTATTAGATCCCATATATGAAAAATATGAGGCCCTGGTGTGATTCCACCCTGCGCTACTGTCTATAGCAGCGGCAGAGGTTTACCTCCATTTTCCGTTTCTCTCACCGAAGTGCATGTCACCACCCCATGGAAGATTCGATGGATATGGACATGAGCCCCCTGAGGCCCCAAAACTACCTTTTCGGTTGTGAACTAAAGGCCGACAAAGATGATCACTTTAAGGTGGATAATGATGAAAGTGAGCACCAGTTATCTTTAAGAACGGTCAGTTTAGGTGCTGGTGCAAAGGATGAACTGCATATTGTTGAAGCAGAAGCAATGAATTATGAAGGCAGCCCAATTAAAGTAACACTGGCAACTTTGAAAATGTCTGTACAGCCAATGGTCTCCCTTGGGGGCTTTGAAAGAACACCACAAGTGGTCTTACCACTGAAGTGTGGCTCAGGGCCTGTGCATGAGTGGACAGCATGTAGTAGCTGTGGAGGAGCATGCAGAGGCCAATGATGAAGAGGAGTAGGAGAATGTGAAACTTTTAAGTATATCAGGAAAGCTCTCTGCCCCCACTAGCGGTAACAAAGTTCCACAGAAAAAGGTAAAACCTGGAGCTGATGATGAAGAAGATGATGATGTTGATGATGACGATGACGATGATGAAGAAGATGATGATGATTTTGATGCTGATGAAACTGAAGAAAAAGCTCCAGTGAAAAAATCTATATGGGATACTCCAGCCAAAAATGCACAAGAATCAAACCAGAATGGTAAAGACTCAAAACCATCAACACCAAGATCCAAAGGTCAAGAATCCTTCAAAAAACAGGAAAAAACTTCCAAAACACCGAAAGGCCCCAGTTCTGTAGAAGACATTAAAGCAAAAATGCAAGCAAGTGTAGAAATGGCACATTGAACAGTCCTGGGAGCTACTGGTAAATTAAACCCAAAGATGGGGAGAGGAAAAGGAGAAACAAATACAGTCCATACTGAGTGTCATCAACAATCCAGACTGAAGTCTTCTAGTTTAATCTCAATCTCCCTTTTCATCCATGGCCCCTTAAAGGCAAAGGCAGGAAGCAATCTCATTTTGCTTTCCCTTGAATCCGTGTATCAAATTCTGCTCTTATAACCTTTGTGT
Source organism: Nesogale talazaci (assembly GCA_004026705.1). Taxonomy (NCBI): domain Eukaryota; kingdom Metazoa; phylum Chordata; class Mammalia; order Afrosoricida; family Tenrecidae; genus Nesogale; species Nesogale talazaci. The sequence continues at coordinate 2,940 of PVJH01037755.1, read as the reverse complement.
CTCCTAGCTGTTCAATAAATACTTGAATAAAACCCCCAAAAAAGAAAAAGAAAAATATGAGGACGCATGTTGGAACAGTGAATTATGCAATGAATGCTAATCACTACATCACCAGTTTGAATCCACCAGTCTCTCTGCAAGACAAAGATGAGGTTTTCAATTGCCATAAAAAGTTAGTCTCAGAAACCCCCAGAGGTAGTTCTCTCCTGTCCTAGCGAGTCTCTATGATTTGAAATTGACTTGATGGCAGTGATTTAGAGTTTAATATGAAATATCTAGGATGAGAAAAATTATAAAGGCAAAAATGCATAAGTCAACAGAGGCTGAAGATGGAGTATGGGAATGGGAAGCTGTGGCTTAAAGAGTACTGAGTTCCTCATATACACTTTTGGTGGAATTATAAATAGACACAAGCACTACGGATAACTTAAGGCAACTAGGAATTGAATTTCTATACTATCCAGCACCATCACTATCAGGCATACATCCCAAAGAAATGAGACACAGCATGAGCGGATCTATGCTTTTCCATGTTTATAGCACCACAGTTCACAAGAGCAAGAAACTGGAAGCAGCCCAAATGGCCAACAGTGCAAGAATGGATAAAGAAACTGAGGTGCATACACACAATGGGATATTATGCATCCCTAAAACACACTGATGAAAGCATGAAACACTGGACATCGTTACAGTGCTAGTCAATCACAAAATGACAAATTCTGTATGAGTCCACTACTAGAAGGATAAACACCAACTAAACAAATCTTAGGTATCAAATCCCAACCAAAGAGGCAGAAAGTCTGTCTATTGGTCCTGAACTATATATTCATCAGCAACCTTATGGGCACTTCGTAAAAACCACCTCAAAAGAGGAGACCTCGCCTGAGCTGGGGTCACTCCTACACAAAGGGGGGAAAGGGAGATGGTCATGCACTTGTTACGATACAGCATTGAGACAAGGCTGCAACAAATGCACAGGCCCTCCACAGGAAGGAGAGGAGAACCTTCAAGGAAAATCAAGGCAAGGGGAGGAGCGCATGTACATTTCACAAGAGATACGTATATTTCTATTGGTGGATATGGGAGGTATATGAGGAGGAACAGCGTCACATCGGGAAGGGCTACTAAACAATAACTATAAGGAACCTCAAGAAAGAAAAAAACTAGTTTTATGTTCCTGGGTTGACACTTTGCGTAACTTTCTGCCCAACCCTCAGTGAACCACACACAACATGGACTAACCACAAGGATGACCTTAGACACCAGCCTTACAGGGAACATGGCATCCCCCAAGGGCCTCACCTGAAACACATCAGTGGAAGCTCAAATGAATGCAGTGGGCCTAACCACAAAACTATTCGTAACTCTTGGACTTAGGACTGAAACTCCCTGAAAGGAGGAGGCAGCAAACAATGGCCACCCCAAGACTATGGAAAGGGTCATTGTCATTGTTAGACCTTGGATGGGAGCCCTGGTTTAGTGGGCATTCAATGAAAAGGAACCCAGATCCACCATCTATTTAGTACCACAATGTTCCCCTTACATTAGTATGAAAGGTACTAATATGATAAGCAAGGATCTGCCCTTGTAATCAGTTTTATAGATAAATTTCACTTAGCATCAACCCCTATGTTCAATGAACTCAGTGGGGAGAGTGGTGATAAGGGGAGGGTGGAGGGAAGGTAGAGTAGAAAGGGGAAACCAATTGCAGGGATCTACATGTAACCTCCTCCCTGGGGTACAGGCAACAGGGAAGTGGGTGAAGGGACACATCGTACATTGTACGATATGACAAAATAATGATAATTTGGAAATTATTAAGGGTTCATGAAGGTAGGGGAATGGGGAGGGAGGGGAAATATGAGCTGATTCAAAAGGCCTAAGTAGAAGGAAGATCTTGCAAGAATGATGATGGCAAAAAATATACAAATGTGGTCTGCATACAATAGATGTGTGTATTGATTGTGATAAGAGTTGTATAAGCCCCAATAAAATAATTTATGAAAAAGGATTTCCTACATGAGCTGATACCAAGGGCTTAAGTAGAAGGAGGATGTTTTGAGAATGATGATGGCAACAAATGTGCAAATGTGGTTATCATATGGGATGGATGTATTGATTATGATGAGTTGTATGAGCCTCCAATAAATTTATTTTTAAAAAAAGAAATCAATCTGTACAAAGTAACATCTCAGTGGATAGCAGCTCATAGTTGGACTCTACTTGCATAAACTGTCATCTCAACAGTGCCTTACACTCACTCTATTATGTTGGATAAAATTTTGATGCTATCAAAATAATAGCCTTTACCTCAGTGGGTTGATTAACAATGGTTTTCTTTTTTGTTTGTTTTTGTTTTGAGTTGTTTGGTTTTGGTTTGATTCTGTCTTTATCATCTTTGGTTGTTGTTCTTGTTGGGTTTTGTTCCACATTTCACAAATGGAATGGTATCAGAGCTTGAAAGACAGAGGGAGTCCAAAGTTGGCCTTCAGATTATAACCAGATTAAGCCACTGGCAGATCTCCACAGACAAAGGATTCAAACAGCCTTAAGATCAGACAGAAACTATTGTAAACTTGATTGTGATATAATATGATAATATGATATGTATATCAATAGTATATATACTATCAATAGTATAATATGATACTTGGTCAGTTGATCTCCCTCTTAAAACAACCTAAATTGGCTCAAGGCTTAGATATTTTTCACTTTTTTCACAACGAATATATCTTCTCTGGCTTGTTAAAATAATGTTAGTGGTCTTTTCTTTCTTATTACTTATTGTTATCTTTATAGTATTATCTTCTTTCTGCTTTGATTTGGTTTTGTTTCTATTCCTTTTGTTAGGCTTCCCAGTATATGAAACAAAGAAGGAATAGATAAATAGGGACAATAATCAACACATTGGTTTATCAGGAATGGTCGGGGGGGGGGGGG
>PVJH01037754.1:0-17665 GCA_004026705.1 Nesogale talazaci | reverse complement strand
GAGGGTCCTGTCTGTTGCATTTACCACTGTGCACTTGGTACTGAATCCACATTATCAAGCGTGTGATAATTGCTACATAGCCGCCAGTCAACTAGTCTAAGACCTCACTCATAACAGGGGCTCAATAAATATCTATGAAATACTCTTGAGTAGAATTGAGAAGCAGGATTGACAGCATCAGAATGAAGGCTTGGACGTCACAGGAAGATGTTAGGTCTTTTGGAGGGGGCAAGAAGTCTGTTCTGCAAGGGGCCTCCATGATTCACAGCCGGGAAATATTTCCACTAGGATGCTTCCTGGGGGCCTGGCACTTTTCCTTTGCTTTCTTCCAGGCACACAGGCACTGTCTCCTCGCCCCCTTGAGACCTGTCATCCACCTGCCCCCAAAGGAATGATCACGAACCCCACAAGGCCATATGGCTTTAAGCAGATGCGATCAGTTGAAATCAGCACACTGGCCACTGAAGGAGAGGACATTTTCCCTGGACCTGGGTGTCAGAGAGGTTCTCAACCCAGGCTGTGGTCTCTCAGCTTTCGTTAAACCAACCCAGTCGTCGCTGCCCGATCCTGTCTGAAGGCCACGAGCTAATGTAGAGCTCTGGTCTACGGGGTTTTCAGGGGCTGATTAGTTGGAAGCAAACAACCTGGTTTTCTGCTGATGAGCCTCTGGTCTTTCTTCTAAAAGCTGCATCTCCACCTCTTTAGTTAGCAGCCGACTGTTTGAACCATTTGTGCCAATCGACATCTATAGTCTTTGGACAAAGCAGGAAAAAAACAGAGAGGAAACACACGTACTGTAAGGGGTTTGATTCGTTGATACCGTTCAGTTTCACCTCAAGTATATGAGGGGGAACCCCCTAAAGCTGGAAATTATTTTTCAAAGCTATGTGTTTAAATTTTTTTTTTTTTTACAAAACAAGTGTATCCCCTTCAAAGTACTCTCTATTACACATTTGTCAAATCTGCCATTCCATTCTTGGAAAGGTTTTTGAATTCATCTGTTTGGATGGATGACTGACAACACCTCCCTTGTTTTTGTTCTTCACCTCTTCTCCATTGTCAAACTGCTATCCTTTCATGTTCCTCTGCATTCATGGAAACAAAAAGAAGTCACAAGGGATGAGGTCAGGTGACTAAGTTGCGTACACAAGAAAGGCATGCTGTTTTTATTGCCAAAAAGCTGGCACACTGACTTGGCTGCATAAGCAGGTGCATTGTCATGGTGGCAAACAAGCCCCCTGTCTGCCACAAATCAGGGCTTTTCTTTTCTTTTTTTCTTTTTAAAATTTTATTTGGGGCTCTTACAGCTACTACAGCATTCAGTACATCATTTGTATCAAGCACATTTGCACACATGTTGCCACATACATTTCCAAACATTTTCCACTTGAGCCCTTGGTACAAGCTCCTCTTTAAAAAAAACACCCCCCTTTCCCCTACCCCCCTTTTTTTAATGAACCATTTTATTGGGGGCCCATACAACTCCCATCACAATCCCTAACAACATCAATTGTATGCAGGCCACTTTTACACACCCGTTGCCATCATCACTCTCAAAACATTCTCTCTCCCTCCAGATCCCCAGTATCAGCTCCCTATATTACCCTTACTCCCCCCTTCCCCTTGAACCCTTAGTAATTTACAAATTATTTTTTTTCATCCTGTACACTGTACAATGTGTCCCAACACTCACTTCCCTGTTGTCCGTGCCCCAGAGAAGAGGCTACGTGTAGATCCCTGAAGTTGGTTCTCCCTTTCTACTCCTCCATCCCTCCCCCCTGGTGTTACCACTCCTATTACTAGTCTTGATGGATCATCTATCCTAAGTTTCCCATGTTTCCAACTTCACTGTACATCTCCTGGTCTAGCTGGATTTATGTGGTAGAATTGAGGTGAGGGCTTTTTTTGTTGCACACTGGTGGCAGTCCTCTAATCTGGTGTCAATTTGAGGACTGAGTGTAGGGGTTGAGTTTAGCCTATCAATCTGGAAATAACCAATGAGACCTCTGTATGGGCATGGCTTTTCTCCTGACAATTCTGGGAAATCCAGCTGTATTTCCTTCTTGGAGTTGAGAGACTCAATCCTCAGTCCCTTGGAGATGCTCTACTGACAAGACATAGGCTGACTCCCTGGGAGACATTACAGCTGACAAGACACATGGCAGCATGCTGATAGACCCTGAGCCCTGGAAACTGGAGGAGTCACAATGAGGAGACCCCTGCCAGTGCTGAGATGCTTCTGCCACCACTGGATACACAAGACTCTGCACTCATTGGCCTGTGATTGTCCTAGTGTCATTGCATTTGCTTCGTGAGTCTGAAGAAGATTTTATAGATTGCCATCAGACATATAAGCTAATATCAGACTTATGACCTTGGACTGGACTGGGTTGGGATGTTTTTCTCAATGTTGAATTGCTCTTATATATAAAACCTCTCCCTTATATGCATACATATGTGTGTCTGTGGATTTGTTTCTCTAGTCTGCTGAGACTAACACAATACTTTTACACAATATTTTCAGAACCTCTAAATAGAAAGCATGATTAACAGTCTGGTCTGGTAGAACAAACTCCAAATGCACAGGTTGACATTTTCGTCTGCTTTGAAAGTTGAGACATTCAGAATGAAGTTGGTCATAATGACACTTCACCTTTTTTGAAATAAGAAAGCCACTGGTATACATAAGTTTTTCCCATAACCCTGCCCTTATAAGCCGTGTTCAATATCACAACAGTTACTGCTACATTTTTCCTGAGCAGAAGGCAAAATTTCACAGCCACATGCTGGCTGTGCTCTTAAATTGGCCATTAAAATGGTTTGGGTACAATTGTTTTTATGAAAACAATTCACTATGACCAGAGAGAACTTTCCCAGATGATGCCAGTTGGTGCACTAACTCAGAGCAAGTTTCTCGATGCTCACCCAGTTGAAAAAAAATGTGTACTGTGAAACCTCTGCTCTGCCCAGCACAGTTTGGGGAGGTACCCCTTATATTATGTGGCCCTGTTATTTTCTTCATCTCTCTCTGGGCCTGGTTTGCCCCCTGTAAATAAAACTTTGGTGGGGGAATTTGTTGCCTAATGTTTTGCATTTGTGTGCTGTAAGGAATAATAAGGCAGGCTTTGTGAAGTATACTTTATCCTTAGGGGACAAACATTATAAGCTATTTATTTTGGAAGCATGGCTTAGCCAGCTTATCCAGCTTAGCATGGAAAAGCCTCTGTCTTCCCTGGTATGGTTTTTGCAGAAGCAGCATTCTATTTAGGTGTTCTTTGTGCCTGGAGTCCAGCTGTGCTGCTCCAGGCAGAAGATAAAAACAGTGGGTCTGGCATTTGAGGATTCACATATTTGTCCACCCATCTATTGTTCTCACTCATTCCTCCCAGAAGCCTTTCCTGAGCCCTTCATCTGCGCCAGGCCCACTGCTGGGCCTGAAAACATAATGTCTTGCCATCTCCAACTTCAGCACCCACCCTGCTGCTGTTCATATACCCTGCATTTTAGAAACTTCTCAACCATTTCTGTTCCCTTGCACAGTCTATCCCTTCTGCCTAGAGTGTCATCTCCTCTACCCTCTGCCCAAGGATACTGCTAGGTAGTTTTCTGTTGTTGCATGTCTAATAAATCATTTTATTGAGGGCTCTTATAAAAATCCATACATCAATTGTATCAAGCATATTTGTACATATGTTGCCATCATCATTTTCAAAATATTTTCCTTTTACTTGAGCCCTTGGTGTCAGTTCCTCCTTTCTCCCTCCCTCCTCTCCCCCTCCCACTCTCATGAACCCTTGATAAATGACAAACTATTATTATTTTCACTTGTGCTCCCTATTCAGCAGGGTGACTCACTTTCTGCTCCTCCTTCCCTGTGAGAGATAAGGACAGAAAGTGCTACCCAGGCCTCTGTAATTTTGATGCTATGGAATGATCGATGATCCAAGATGATTGCTGGGGACCTGCAGGGCTCAAAGGCAAATGGAACCCCATTTTGGGAGGGCTTCATCATTAGTCTGCCTCAGAAAAGGGCCACATCCACACTGCAGCAGCCATCTTGGATTCTTTGGTTGGGAGAAGCAGTGTCTTCTACAACCTTACTGAGGTCCAGGGTGAGAACAGAGAAATTCCAAGAGCACTCCAGAATCTTGCATGATGATGAAATAGGAAGCAGAAACATTTTGGCATTTCATTTGTGTTTTCTCTTTAAAGGGTAGCCAAGTAGAATTAGTTCCTTTTCCAGCTTGCCATGAAGGGGTGAGCTATGAGTCAGTAGGGGTGATGGGTTGAGGGTGGCAGGGCAGGGTTGGCCAGTGAACGCTTGATCAGAAACAGCCTACAGCTCCATCTGGTTATCTCTGTTGTACCTCCCCACCAGGCAAAACTGTCTCCAGAGGGTTCCTTTGTGAGTCCTATCTCAAACCCCCTCTGAAGGTTGTGACCGTGTCCTTCTGCATCCAGCCTCCACAGGGTGCTGCTCCACAGTTAGGGCATCCCATGTCTGATGGACCTGGGCATCCTGCACAGACAGGTATTTTATGTCACTTCCCAGCAATGCCAGGCACCTGGAGTGTGGGGAACCCATGGTGAGGCCCAAGCTCTGCCCAGCACTTGCTGTTTGTGGCCCGTATGAGGGTCTAAAGGAGAAGTGAGGCTTCTGGTACCTGGAAGGACATCTGGAAGAATCACAGGGCACGATGTGTGGGGTAGAGATGTTGTGGGAGTCCATAAACGGAAGACCCTGGGGTCGGTGGGGGAAGCGTCCAAGGAGGGAAGTTTACCTCTCCTGAAATTACTCATATATGGAAGGACAGCTTATGTGCAGGTAAAAATAGATGGTGTATTTGTTTCCTAGGGTAATTGTAACAAAGAACACAACTGTTTTAAAGAACAGAAGTGTCTCACAGCTTTGGAGACTAGAAATCCATATTCTGGCACTGGCCCTAGGGAGTGTTCCTTGACTTGTAGGTAGTTTTTTTTCGTTTGTTTGTTTGTTTTGGGGGGGGCATCACTGCTCTGGTGGGAGTAGGAACCCCAGCCTTGCTCCTGGAGAGCTGCTGCTGGATTTGAACCACCAACCCTGTGCGCCGCAGTCCCACTCACAACCACCACACCACCAGGCTCAATCCCATAGTTTTTAAAGTAGTGGTGTCCCACTGTGTGTGTTTGTTCTTTCCTTTGTAAGATATCTGTTCTCCCCTTTGTACTTATGACACACCTTACTCTCATATGACTCAATTAGCATAACATAAAATAAAAGTCCCTATTTACTTGTCTTAAAGGTACAGGGATTGGTACTTCAGCATAACATTTTGAGGACACAGTTCAATTCATATAGGTGGTGTGTTAGACCAAGTTGACTAGAGAAAGAAATCCAGAGACACTCATATATGTATAAGATAAAGCTTTATATCAGAGAGTAATTATATATTAAGACATCCCTGCTCAGTTCAGATTAAGTCCATAAATCCAATCTTAGCCAATAAGTCTGATACAAATCTATAACTCCCTCTTCAGACTCAGGCAGCCACATGCAGTGATGCATAATGCAGAAAGATTACAGGGTGAAGAGTCTTGTGGATCCAATGGCAGTGGAAGCAACCTAGTGCTGACTGGCACTGGTCTCCAAGAGACTCCTCCAGCTCTCTGAGTGTGACTCTTGGTGCAGATTTCTGTTGCATGGCTTGCTCAGGTCTCAGTGTGACTACATACGACTTGTCAATAGGAAGGTGAAGCAGAGAGAAGGTGTGTTTCACTGCCAAGGAGAAAGAGAGGAACTTCCTGAGAAGTTCGCACCCATAAGGAGGCATTATCAGGCTGTGACCTGATTGACAGACTGGACTCCACCTCTATACATATTTATCAAGCTTAAATGAAATTGTTTAACAAGCACAGATGATAAGAGATTGGGGGGGGGGGTGAGAGTAGTCACAAAGTCAAGTTGAGCAAAGGAGGCAGAAAGCATTGACCGTGAGGGTTTTATGGGAGTTTTAATGGCAGTAGTGGTATGGCCAGGCACAGCCAAGGGGAAGGCAGAATTGTGTGCAAGCAGCCCTAGAGAAGAAGAAAGAGAGCGACTGATGTGAAGGAACCCATGATTGCTTTCTTTAAATGTCTTGTGTCTTTTCAGATCTCATTACAGATCTGAACAAAGCAGCCCTGATTGGATCTGTGAGGATAACTGGTGAAATTCGGATGGAGAGATGCCATCTGAATGACTCTGTGCTCACATTCAGCAAGGAGCTGGAGACCTAGGGAAGCATTTTGGCCTAATGAGCCATGAACTGGATGGAGAGGACACGGGCATATCGTAGAGACCCAGTGAGTCCCTAGTAGCAGCCCATTCCCCTTTGTATCTTCTTGAACAGGTGGGTTCACTTTGCTGTGGGTGAAAGACGCCAGACTGCCCAGGCTCTGGTAGGTTTATTCTCTCTCCTCCACTCACTCCTTCTTTCTGCATAGGTTCAATGCCCACTGGAAGCTTCTCCCCTTGAGGGCACAGCCCTGGGAGCACCCCTTTCTGTAGCTATGTGAAGTAGCTTCCATTCGCTCATCCTTCAAGGGTCAGATTGTGAGGGAGAAAAGACGACTTTCATACTTTCCCCCTCATATTTGGATAAACACCAAAGGAGTTGGAGCTGTTAAATTTTACCTTGTGGAAAGTGGAATCCCTCAGAACTGGTTTATTTGGTGTCCTGGAACCTCTTACTGCTTCCAATACACAATTAATAGCCAACTGTTTTGTATACTTGTTTTCAGTTTGACAAACAAGCACTCTAGTTATTGCTATTTGAATAAAATGTCTTCACTATTTCCAAAAAAAAAAAAAAAAAGAGAAGAAAAAGAACAGAGGTCGGGGTTCTAGGTCCTTGCCTGTAAGGAGCTCATGCCTGACAGGAGACAGCCCTTACTCTGGAGGGTCATGATGGGCAACTGAGGGTGCCAGGGGAGAAGTATTAAAAATGGGTGAACAAAAGCAGGTGAGGCCAAGGAGACAGCACCCAGAAAACTCAGAGACATCAAGGAACCTAGACAAACAGGCTTGTTGGGAGCTGTGTCCTGCCCTTCTGGTACTGGTAGCAGAGATGAAGTTCAACTCAATGGCAACTTGAAAAATTACACAAGAGAGATACTCATGGCATGATGGCCAGAGTCAACAAGGATAAATGAGGAGGCTATTGTAATGAGTTGGAACCAGGACAGTTCTTTCTGGGATGGACAAACAAAAAATTAAAACAACAACAAAAATTATAGTTGCGAATGAGGGGGGTCAGGACAGAGACCCCAAACTCATCTGTAGACAATGAGACGTGCCCAAGGGATGAGTCAACCAGGCACATTGCTCTGGTTTCTTGAGGCTCCCTCACTCCCCACTGCCTTTCACTTCAAGCTGGACTGGAGCATGTGCACAGGTACAGAAACGAGGAAAGAGCCCAGGAACAGGAATGGAAGTATCAATACCAGAGGGTAGGGAGAGGGTGAGGAGAGGAGGGGAGGAAGAGAGAAGGGACCACAAGGATCACAGCAATCTAGCCTTTCAAAAACTGGAAATAGTGGCAATTTTCCATTTTTTTTTCATTTTACTTTTCTATGAACTTTTGAAACCCTATCATATTTCTATTTATTATGTTCATTATTTACAGTAAATTTGACACAAAGGTTTCTCTTCTGTTCTTGGACATCCTCAGCAATGATCTCTTCAAATATGGCTCCTCTGCCATTTATTTTATTCTCCTTTTTAGAGTGCCCAATAGGCAGAAATTAGTACTTTTAAAACTAGCTTCATTCTCAACTGCATTTTATTTTTAAACAACTATTTTGTCTCTCTAGGATGCACTTTGGGTAAATTTTACTCATGATGCTCTATGATCAGCAAAATGAAAACTGACACTGTGCCTGTTAAAGTCCATCTTTGCAGTCACTGCATGCCTTGAGTGTCTTTCAACCTCAGGGACTTTTGTCCTAGCACTGTGTCAGACCACAGTCCATTGTGAGCCATTTGGTTTTGATGGGCTAATTTTTAGACACAGATCGCCAGGCCTTTCTCCCTAGTCTGTCTTAGTCTAGAAGCTTCATTGATACTTGTTCACTATGGAAGATCCTGCTGGTATTTGAAACACTGGTAACATAACTTCCAGAATTTTATAGCAATTCTTTCTTAACTCCAAACCAAACCCATTCCTTTTAAAATGACTCCACCTCATGGAGATCTTATAGGACAGACTAGAATCACTGCACAGAGTTTCCCTGACTGTGGAAAAAGAGTGCCTATTATTCTTCTTTGTGACAACTCGTGGGTTTGAACCACTAGCCTTTTTTTGAGCTTAATAACTGTACCTCCAAGAGATCCTCTTACCTCTGAAACACCAGCTATCAATCTGATAATCCTGTTTGAGTCCTTTTAACTCTCTAATTTATCTATTATTTTGACTGTTTCGCTTTAATAACTTTGTCTTTGAATTCCAAGTTTATGTTGGTTCTTTTCATAACTGCTTAAGTCTGTTTCATGGCTTGAATTTAGATCTTTTACAATGTATATTTCTCCTTGATTTATCTTTTTGTATAGCCTAAACAACGAGTGAGAGTCCAACTCACACCTGTGTGAAGTTAGATCTGTCTGTCCATCATGAATGGTTTCATCAGAGAAGAGAAAACCCTAAAGCAGTGGTTCTCAACCTTTGGGTCGCAACCCCTTTCACAGAGGTTGCCCTTTCATCGGGGTCGCTCAATTCAAAACAGTAGCAAAATTAAAGTTATGATGTAGCAACAAAAATAATTTTATGGTGGGAAGGGGCTAGCACAACATTTGGAACTGTATTAATGTGTGGTGGCATTAGGAAGGTTGAGAACTGCTGCCCTAAAGGAACATTCAGTGTGGACAAGCCCATCAATGTGTCCAGAGAAAACAGCAATCAAATTATGAGATTTTGTTTGTGATTAATACAGTGTCAGGATACTAGAGTTCATTTGAGGGTACTTATGAGTAAGGCATCCACACTTTAGGAATTTGGCTTTGCTAAGTTAGATTAGAAGGGCAGTGGATCAGATGTCTCCTTAGGCAGATTTGTCCTGAATTCAGAGCCAAAATCTCTGTTAACTTTGAACTGATTTAAGCACTTTTTCCATATTTGAGCACAGCACTTGCTTGCTAAGGAAAGGGTGCCATAACATGTTATGATTCTTTGAGAACAGGCAGTGGGTTGAGTATTGCCCATCTTTTATCTCTCTAACCTACGTTCAATAAAAGAGTATCAATATTCTTTGAATGATGCCTTTTCAATATGTTTTATTTACATAGAAAATGCACCATATATACAGTAATTTGTTCTTGCTGATGGACATTGCAGCCACATCAGAAGGCTGTAGCCTAAATGAATAATGTGGTTGTTCCTTTAAAAAGATGTAGGCACCCTGTTGGGATTGTTCTAGCCCATTATATAAACCATCATTGATTATTCCAATCAAGCTGTATGCATCATATATGAAGAGACCTCAAAAGTTCTTGGCAAAATTCTTTTATCTTTTGATCAAATTTTTAATGAGATTTTTAAAGTTCCCTCCTTTGTGTGTATAATTTCATGTATCTTCACAAGTAGGTAGGCATATATCCCACACCCATATGTATAGGTATGGATATACTGTGGTTAGTTGCTACTGAGTTAATGGCAAGTCCATGTATGCAGAGTAGAATTGCCCCAAATTATTTTCAAACTTGTGACCTTCCAGAAGTGGATCACCAGGCCTGTCTTCTGGTTTATTTCAGCTGCCAACTTTTTCAGGTAGCAGATGAGAACTTAACCACTTGTGCCACCTACAATTGCCTCTCTTTCTTCAGCCAGAATCTGTTTAAGGTAGAAACCTGTCAATAATAAGGATCAATAGAGGGACCGAGCCCCGGTGGTGCAGTGGTTGAGTGTGGGACTGCGGCCCATTGACTTGGTGGTTCAAATCCAGCATCAGCTCTCCAGGAGCAAAGCTGGGCCTCCCACTCCCACTAGAGGGCAGTGATGCACCACCCCCCCCCAAAACAAAACAAAACAAAAAAAGGATCAATAGAAAAATAATATGACTATACTCTGTCAAAGGAAGAAAACATTCAAGATCCAGAAAAAATAAGAGTTATGCTGCATTCTGGCTCCATTATTTACATGAATCCATATATTAAAATCCAATAGATTTTTGTGTTCTTTCAAGAAAGTACTGGCAAAAATTTAACAATCAAATGTGAGATATAGTAAAAGAATCTGGTCCTTTGAGCTGTAATTCCTTATGTGATGTACTAAAATTCTGGGTTCTTTGCCAGTGGCTGTAATTCCAGTTTGGAGAGAGTTTCTGGTTATTGGACTAAGGTGGAGGTACCTCCTGACCTTAGCAGTGGGGTTGAACAAGTCATACCTTTTGTTTCCTGGTGACATCTTTAGAATCACTTTGCTAAAGGATGTGACTTAAGGCATCATTCTCTGCTTTTTCTCAAGGGAAAATTTAGCTAAAAGGCAAAAATGAAAAACAAAAAAACACCAGCATCAAAGCCACTCCTTGGTGTGTAAGAGCTACCTGGCATGTGCAGGGAAATCTGAGGAGCAGCAGAAGAGCACATTCAAGACCCCTGCCTGAAGGAAACAGTGATGCACTAGAGGCTATGGTATGGAAACTCAGAGAAACAGCACCCAAACTATGGGGAATCTTCTCTTCATCTGGCCTTACACTAAGGGACTGTGAGATAGAACAGCAGGTGGTCTGGTTTCCTTGCCTATTGAGGCAGTAGGCAAGAGGCCACATGGTTGAGAAGCTGAGCACTGGAGAGAGATTTGGTTGGTGGTGAAGAAGAGGTGGTCTTGTGGACCAAAAACTATATCGCTACTATTTATTGATCCTGAGCTGTGGTGACCCTATTAACTTTGCTAATACCCCCCTGTGATAGTTATATAATCATTTTCCAATTTGAGAGGATTAAGAGTGAAGGGGTGCTTATCCCCACTACTATTCAATATAGTACTGGAGGTCTTAGCAAATAACATAAGACAATGGAAAGACATCCAAGGTATCCAAATGGGAGATGAGGAGGTCACATTATCATTATTTGCTGATGACATGATCCTGTACAATGCAAATCCCAAGAGCTCCACAACCGGAGTGCAAACAGCAATAGAGGAATATGGAAGAATGGCAGGATACAAGATCAACAAACAGAAGTCGATCGGTCTGCTCTACACATCTGACAAGACCACAGAAGAGGAGATTAAGAAGGCAGTGCAATTCACAATAGCCAAGAATAAATTGAAATATCTAGGGATATATCTAACCAAAAAACCAAAAGACCTATGCAAGGAAAACTACAAAACCCTACTACAGGAAACGAAAAGTGACCTCCACAAGTGGAGGAATATCCCATGCTCATGGATTGGGAGACTCAATATAGTAAAGATGTCTATCCTTCCAAGGGCACTTCATAAGTTCAACACTATCCCGATCCAAATACCAACTGGAAAAACTGACAACCAACTTCATATGAAGAGGGAAAAAGCCCAGAATTAGCAGGGATCTCCTCAAGGAAAAGAACACAGTCAGAGGACTGGCTTTACCTGACTTTCACACTTACTACAAAGCCACAGTGGTCAAAACAGCCTGGTACTGGCATAATGACAGATACACAGATCAATGGAAAAGAATAGAAAACCCAGAAATAAAACCATTAGCATATAGACAACTGATTTTCGACAAGGGCCCCAAAAGCACCAAGAGGGAGGGCGATGCCTTATTTTACAAATGGTGTTGGAGACAATAGAAATCCATATGTAGAAAAATGAAATGGGATCTCTACTTCACCCCATGAACAAGAACAAACTCAAGGTGGATCATGGACCTGGAAGTAAAACCACAATCTGTCAGGACCATTAACAAGAGAATCGGGGAAAATTTAAGAACCTTGACCCAGGGAATACAAAGGCTAACTGCAATAGGACAGGGTACACATGCAGGGGAACCTGAAATTGACAAATGGGACTTACTAAGAATAAAACACGTGTGCATCAAAGCACTTTAACAAGAGTGTAGCCAGGCAACCCGCAGACTGGGAGAGGATTTTTAGCAATGATACAACAGACAAAGGGCTTATTACAAAAATCTACAATACCCTTGTTTCCTGCAAGAAGATGAAAACAGAAAACCCTCTGAAGAAATAGGAAAAAGAAATAAAAAGAAGCTTCTCTAGGGAGGAGGTCCATATGGCCAATAAACATATGAGAAAATGCTCCTGCTCATTAGCCATCAGAGCAATGCAGATCAAAACAACCATGAGATATCATCTAACACCCTTGAGGCTAGCCCAGATCAGAAAATCAGAGTGCAACAAATGTTGGAGGGGATGTGGCGAAATAGGAACACTTCTACATTGTTGGTGGTCATGTAGATATGTACAGCCACTATGGAAAGGAGTCTGGCGATGCTTAATGAAAATGGAAGTTGAGCTACCCTATGACCCAGCTATCCCACTATTGGGCATATATCCAGAAGAGGCAAGAAATAATCCACAGCCAGTGGTATGCATGCCAATGTTTATTGCAGCACAATTCACAATTGCAAAGAGTTGGAAGAAACCTAAATTTCCATCAGTAGATGAATGAATCAACAAACTCTGGCACATACACACAATGGAGTACTACGCCTCACTCAAAAGCTCTGACGAGCACATGAAACACATCTTTGCGTGGGAAGAACTGAAGGAAATTATGCTAAGCGAAGTCAGTCAATCACAAAAGGATAAGTATGGCTTGAGCCCCCTGAGGTAAGTAGAAACAGTATGGTGAGTGTAAAAGAGAAGACTCCTATACCATAATAGCTGGCCGAAGAGATAGGATAAGGGGAGGAGGGAGGACCAAACCCAGGGAAGTACACGTTAGATGAAACACAGTAATGGGAGAAGGGTGAGGGGGTGAAGGGAGTTAAAAGAGAGTTCAAAAGTGAAAGGATAACAGAGGGAACAGGGCACCAACCCACCCAGGGGGGTAGTACTGGTCTTGTCTCCACAGAAACTGAAATGGGCGAGCAGTTCCTACCACAAAGCACCCAACCATGAGGACAGTGTGGACACATGGAAGGTTGCAAGAAAAGAGAGAGCTAGAGAACCGGACGCAACCAGAGTCAGATGGATCCCATCCTTAGAAGTGGGCGTGTCAGAGAACAGGTTGGGGGAGGGGCCAGCATCCCACACCCACAGGAACAAAGATAAGAAGTGAGGAAGAGGATGAGAGCTGATCCAGTCCCCATGCCAACACATGATGCTCAGAGAATATATCCCTCTGGAGACCCAATGCGCCACAGAAAGGACTGGGCAACCAACAACAGGACAGGGCACACTGGCTCCCTACTGTAGCAGACCCAGAACACTTGGGGAGTCACATGGTGGGGAACTATTGCAGAATGACACTCCTCCCCACACCCCCCCCCAAAAAAAAAAAACCCAAAATGAACCAAATCAAGAAGGGAGTACTCCTGGTCAGAGAATCAGGAGTAAAGAATGACAGGTCTGACAATTCCTGGAGGGCATGAGAGAAGGGAGGAGAAGGGGGCATGGACAAAAACATGGACTGGGTGTGTGTGTGGAGGGAGCAACAAGTGGTCTGGAATCGATGGAAAGGAGGGTGTGGGAGGCCTGGTTGGGATTAAGCAAGGACAATGAATCTGCGAGGAAACACTGAAATGCCAATGAAGGTGGAACATGATGGTGGGACAGGAGGGAGATGGAAGGAAATAGAGGAAAGAGCGAGATGGCAAAGGGCACTTGCAGAGGTCTAAACATAGGTATGTCCATACATAGATACAATTATCTATTTTAAGGAAGGCATAAATTTAAGAACATATCTGTAGGCCAAATACTAGGGTAGCAAGTGGACCTTGGGCCCTCACCCAGGTGCTCCCTCAATGCAAGAACACTTTGTTCTATGAATCTGGTATTCCACGAAGCTCACTGGCCCAACACAATCACAGAAGTAAAATGGGTGCATAAGCAAATGTGGTGAAGAAAGCTGATGGTGCCAAGCTATCAAAGGATATATTGTCTGGGGTCTTAAAAGCCTGAAGATAACAATAGACCATTTACCTGAGAAGAGATCACACCCACACAGAAGAAGCACAACAGCCAGCGTGGCCACAAGGTGGTGAAAGGTCTAGGCAATAGTCATGAAACCGGAGGGGGGGCGGGGGGGGAACACATATCACTATGTGCACACATCCCCAAGGTGCCCACTGAGGACATGTGGGAGCATGAGCAATAGTGGTGAAGAAAGCTGAGGGTGCCCAGCTATCAAAAGATATAGCATCTGGGGTCTTAAAGGCTTGAGTATAAACGAGTAGCCATCTAGCTCAGGAGCAACAAAACCCACCATAAAAGAAACTCACTTGCCTGTGGGATCATGAGGTGCTGAAACAATCAGGTATCAGGCATCAGAGAAAAAAAATCAAAATCAGTGGACCAATTGACTCCTGCTATCGCTAAAGACAAATGGATACAGAGGCAGAGTAGAGGAAATGATAGTGCCGAGCTACCAAATGATTGAATATCTGGAGTCTCAAAGACTTGAAGATAAACGAGTTGCCATTCAGCGCAGAAATAGCAAAGTCCACATGGAAGAAGCACACCAGCATATGTGATTAAGAGGGCCGTAGGGAGCAGGTATCAAGTATCAAAGAACAAGAATCACATCATCACAAATGAGGGGAAGAGCAGGGTGGGAACCTAAGGCCCACTGGTGGGTAATTGGTCACCCCTTTATAGGGAAGTCAAGGGGAGGAGACAGACCAGTCAAGGTGCAACCGGGCAGCGATCATGCATACAAGTTTCCTCTAGTTCCTGAAGCTTTCCTCCCCCAAACCATCATGGTCCCAACTCTACCTTACAAATCCAGATGGACTGGAGAAGGTACACTAGTAGAGAGGGGAGCTGGAGATATGGGGAAACCAGGATGGATGAGCCCCTTCAGGCCTGTTGTAAGATTGGAGTTGCTGAATGGGTGGAGAGAAGGGGGGGTAGAGAGATGGAACCAATGGCAAGGATATACACATAAGCTCCTATTGGAAGGACGGGCATCAAAGGAGTGGGTTGGGGGAGAGGTCGGGCAGTGTAAGATATAACAGAACAATAACAATGTATAAAGTATTGAGGGTTGGTGGGGAATGGAGAGCAGGGGAAGAGGGGATGGAAAATCTGATACCAGGGGCTCAAGGGAAAAGGTGGATGATTGGAGAATGATATAAGCAGCAGACATGTGAAGGTGCTTGGCACAGTATGTTTATTTATGTATTGTGAAAAACGATGTACGAGCCCCCATAAAATGATTTTTTAAAAAAAGAGTGAAGGGGTGGAGTCTAGCCTGTCTCCCAGGCCATATCCAATATTGACCATGGTCTGTGAGTTGTGTGTGGTCATTGCAATGAATTCTCAAACCCAGCCTAGCGGTCTGGGAGGAATGGTTGGTTTCAGAATAGGTAGAGGGAATGGTGTATGGACGTCTGTCTCACCTCTGCCTCATAGAAATAGGAAAACCAGAGAAGGTCAGATATGCACCCCCCACACACATGCTGTTCACTGCAAAACTTTATTTATTATAACATTTGCAATATTCTTTCTTTCTTTTGTTGAATATCAATTCAGTAAAATACCCTTTGGATTCCACTGTGGTGGAACTTTCAATTTAATTGGTCAAGAATTATAATTCAAATGATGATAAGTTTTCAACTCTTCTTGATGTGATTGAATGATTCAATTGTATGATATGTGAATTATATGCCAATAAAATTGCTGGGGATAAAAGAAAAATACAAATAACCCAATACAAAAAGGGGAAAAGACATGATATATTATGAAGAAATGCTCTAATTCACCAGCCATAGAGAAATACAAATTAAAGCAACAATGAGATACCACCTCACTCCAACACTCTGAGCAAAAATAAAAAAAAGAAAATAGGAAATGTTGGAGAGGACGTGGAGAGATTGGAATGGACATACATTGCTGGTGGAATTGCAGAATTGTATAGCCATTATGGAAAAGAGTATGGCACTTCCTTGAATAATGCCCCAAAGCCTTATGTTACTGAAATCTCTATAATGACTACATGTCTCCCCCCAAAATAAGGAATTAAATATGAACAGATATCTGCACAGATATCTGTTTATTGCAGCAATTTCCATAATAGAAAAGAGATAGAAACCATAAAAAAACAAACAAATCTGTATATCCCTAAAAAACAATGACAAGTCCAACATTCATGGCATGAACAAAATTGGAGAATGTTATCCCCAGCAAAGTCAGTCAGTCTCATAAGATAAATAAGTTATGACACCATTATGAAGGAAGAAAGAAAATTGAAATGGTTTTACACCAAAGGAAAAGACTTTGAAGACTATGATGGGGCCAGGGCTTGGGAGTGAGGTGGTGGTGGCAGGGGGTGAGGGAAGTGAGAAGGCAGGGATAGGGAACTAAGTAGAGAGGGTGGATGAAAAAAGAAAAAATGAAAGAAAACACACATGGGAGTGTACTGGCATCCTGACACTACTTTGAAGAGATGTACTGTGTAACCACATACAGGGTGCTTTTCTTTGTATGTGTTTTACTCCCAAAATAAAAGGGTTAAAAATTTGTGTTATATGATTTTCGGGGATGTGAAACCCAGGATTGATGAACCTAAAGGAACTGCAAATCAAATAAAGATTTTGGTGGGTGAGTGGGATTGCACAGTGGTGGTGGTGGGGTGGGGGGTTAGTAAAAGGCAAGTGAGGTCAAGGAGGTCAAGAAGAAAAAGGATGTTTGGAAGCCGATTGTGGTAGAAATTATACAATACTGCTTGATGTGATTGAATTAAGGAATGATATGATAGATGCATTAACTCCCAATTTAAAAAATAACTTTTTCGTGCATATACTTATATGGTTAGCATTAAGGTACCAGATGGACATTGAACCGTCACTCAAGTACTTCCTCAATGCAAGAATACTTTGTTCTCTTAAATTGGCATTCCTTGATGCTCACCTTCCCGACACAATCACTAAAGACAAATGTGTGCACAAGCAAAAGTGGTGAAGAAAGCTGATGATGCCCGACAATCAAAGATATAGCATCTGGGGTCTTAAAGGCTTGAAAGTAAACAAGCAGCCATCTAGTTTAGAAATAACAAATCCCACATGGAAGAAGCACACCAGCCCATGTGAGGATGAGATCAAATATCAAAAATCAAAGAACTAAAAATTATATCATTGTAAATGAGGAGGAACACAGATTGGAGACCCAAAGTTCATCTGCAGGAAAGGCAACATCCCTCTTAGAAGGGTCATGGGGAGGAGACAAGCCTGTCAGGGTGCAGTGTGGCAACAATGAAATATACAACTTTTCTTTAGTTCTTAAATGTTCCCTCTCCCCCACTATTATGATCCCAATTCTACCTTACAAATCGGATTAGACCAGAGGATATACATTGGTACAGATAGGCGTTGGAAACATAGGGACAGATGAACCCCAAACTATATCCTTGGCACTCCCTCGGGAACTCCATGCTCTGTTGCACACCCTTAGTGTTTTGCTATGTTGTGGTTGGGTCGGACAGGGTACAATCCCAACCCAATTTCTCCATTGCTGTCCCCGTAGACCTTGTGTCAGCGAAGGATGCCGTGA
>PVJH01037753.1:0-17624 GCA_004026705.1 Nesogale talazaci | reverse complement strand
ATGAGACTTGGTCTTTTAGTTTTCCTGCATATATACTGCCAGCAGTCTATAGTGCCTATTGATAATGGCTAAGAATTTTAAATTCTATTCACATAATTTTAATTACAAATCTTTTGATGGGATATATAATATCTTGACATCTAGGCAATGCGGTTCATGATCACTAGAGTCTAATCCTTCCAGAGAAAGTCGAGATGTGTGGCATTGTGATCTATAATCACGATCATGTTTGAAGTCAGAAGGGCACTGCAGGTGCAGGAAGGGCAACTAAAGGGCTCTGATGCCCATGAACTCTTCTGATGCCAGAGATAGCATTCCGATTTTGAAATGGTTACTGGAATATTCTGACTTCAACACAGAATCAAACAAAGGAAGGTAAGTGAGACCAGTCTGGTAATAGAGTAAATACTTTTGAAGTATTTAAAAGTTTTTATATAATGGAAATAATGTTTACATTATAAAGCTAAAAGACGAAGATTCAATCAATAATCTCAATACTAAGCCCAAACCAAACCCACTGCCTTCGTCTATTCTGATTCATGGTCACATTATAGAGAGTTTCTGAGGATATAAATCTTTGCAAGTGCAGATAGCTTGAACTTTCTCCCATAATGTGATTGGTGGGTTTGAACCACCAAACTTTTGATGCTCAATTTAGTGCTGACCTGGCAGCATCACCAGAGCTCTATAATAACCTCAGTACCTGATGATGGATAATACTGACATTCCAGTGTTATGCTTGTTTTCTGGTTTTCTCTATGTGGAATTTATACTGGGATACACACACACACACACACACACACATATATATATATATACTTATATATATATATATATATATATATATATATATATATAAAAGCTCTTTGCTTTTATTTCCTCCCCTGCCCTTGAATTATTGTCCTAACATTTGAATTTCCATGCTTAATTATTCCTTGCTGCATAAAAACCAATCAAACCAACTTTAGTCAAGTTCCTCCTGCCTCATAATGAGCCTGGAGAATGGAGGAACCCTTACAGGAGACCACAGCCTCATCTTTACCCCTGTGAGTGCTTCCAGTTTCTGACTTCTGAACTTGTGATTAGCAGCCCCAGGAATAACTCATGATGACACTAGAGCTCCTTGCTGGCTAACAAACTCAAAATATATTGGTTTAAAACAAAAAATATTTTTCTCGTAATATTTAGGGGTGAGGAATCTGTGAAACGTTTAGCAGTAGGATAGTAGCTGAAGGTCTCTTTTCAAGTAGCAATGAAAGAGTTGGTCACGGCTCTTTCTAAAGGGCCCATTCAAACAGATGTGGATGTGAGACAGTTCTTGGCTGAATGCAGGGGGTGGGGAGGGCTTTAGTTTTTCTCCAGGTGCACTTTTCCACCAAGCATCCCAAGCAGCCTCTTGGTATAGCTTCTGACTTCCCCTAGAGATGAAAATAGAAACATTTTATTGACTTGCCTAGATAGGTACACTTTCTCACTGTTTGTAACATACTTTTGAGAATACATGTGTGTTAAACTAAAGAAGCAATATTCATAAACACTCATATTTTATAAGGGAGAGTTTTATCTAAAGGATAATTGTACATTAAGCATCCCAACCCCATCCTACAGAAGCCCATTAAGTCCAACTCAGCCCCTGAGTCTGACATCAATCTACAAAGTCTTCCTCAATCTCACAAAACACACACAATGATGCCGACTGCAGGAAGAAAGCTGAATCAGTGTCGTGCAAGCGTCTCAGCATGGGCAGGGGCCTCCACGTGGCTACTCCAACACCCAGGGCTGGATCAGGTTAGGCCCATGTGGCTTCTCCTCAGGCAAGTCTCAAAGGAAGTGAGCCTTGCCAGCTGAGGCAGAGAGCTAGCTAAGGCAGCCGCAACTGACCCGACCAATAGAGAACAAGAGACCAGACAGGCAAGGCTTGCCGAACCATTTATCTCTCCACCCTTCCATTAATTCCACATGTGTTCATGGGCTAGGTGGCACAATAAACCTTAAATATTTCAGCAATCAGCCATATTTGTGTGAAAGAGTCTGCACAGGCATGTAAGTACCAGAATGTGAAGAACATTGTGGCCAAAACTGAAGGATGGGGATCTCCCCATTATTAACATTAAAAAAAATCATTTTCTGAAATCATATAAATGAATGAAGGTATAGTTTCTTGTTTTCGGAAAACAGCTTTTCAAGACTACAACTAAAAATCATAGTGAGAAGACACTTAGCAAATTTTACATTCAGGGAAAAATACCCAGATCAGTACATGGCATTTTTTTTATTAAATCATTTTATTGGGGGCTCATAAATCATTTCTCACAATACATAAATAAACATACTGTGCCAAGCACCTTCACATGTCCACTGCTATTATCATTCTCCACCTTTTACCTTGAATCCCTAGTATTGGCTTTTCTATCCCTTCTCCTCTTCCCCTGCTCTCTCCTTCCCACCAACCCTCAATACTTTATGAAGTATTATTGTTCGGTCATATCTTGCACTGCCTGACCTCTCCCCAAACCCAGTCCCCTGATGCCCATCCTTCAAATAGGAGCTTATGTGTATATCCTTGTGGTTGGCTCCATCTCTCTACCCCACCTTCTCTCCACCCTTTGAGCAGCTCCAATATAACCACTAGAGGAAACTTGTATGCATCATCACTGCCCAGCTGCCCTTTGACTGGTCTGTTTCCTCCCCGTGGCTCCCCTGTAAAGGGGTGACCAATTACCTACCAGTGGGCCTTAGGTCCCCACCCTGCTCAGCCCCTCATTTGTAATGATATGATTCTTATTCTTTGATGCTCAATACCTGCTCCCTTCAGGCCCTCTTGATCACACTTGCTGGTGTGCTTCCATGTGGGCTTTGCTGCTTCTGTGCTGAATGGCGACTCATTTATCTTCAAGTCTTTGAGACTCCAGATATTCAATCATTTGGTAGCTGCGGACCATAGTTTCTTCCACTCTGTTTGCCTCTGTATCCATTTGTCTTTAGCGATCATATTGGGAGTCAATTGGTCCATCGATTTTGATTTTTGTTCTTTGATGTCCGATACCTGATTTTTTCAGCACCTCATGATCGCACAGGCAAGTGAGCTGCTTTTATGGTGGGTTTTGTTGCTCATTCTTAATTCAGGGAAAAACTGAAAAGATCCTACCAACACTGGTCATGCTAGCACAAGCGCAACTCTTACCCACGACCCCTCTCTCTTTTCCCTGGCTACGGTCAACACAGTTTTCTCAGAGGACTGCTCTACAGAGAAGCTAGGTTGGGATCCTCAGAGCCTGTTGGGCCCCACCTCATCGCTAGCCTGCCATAGAGAACAACAGCAAGTAAGCGTCTCATTTCCCATTCTAACCTCTTCTAAACAAGAGCCCTGACTCTGAGAAAAAGATGTCTCTGTAAAAGTAAACTAAGCTCTCTACGTGGGCGTCACTTGGAAGTGTTCAGTGAAATAACAGAAGATATCCAAACATTTCGCCTCAACATGCACTGGCACTTCCTTTGGGAAAGATGAACACGTCAATCACCCTATTGTTTTGAAATTCTGGATTAGAACATTTTAGACAATAAGGATATGGGAGGATCATATAAACATGATAATAAGGAAATATTTTTTCACATTAAGTTCATTCTCCAAAACTTCCTTGGCAGAAATCACGTTATGTCTCTCTGAACAAAAAGACTCAGACATCACATCAGCCCCAAATATTTTAGTTTTGATATGTTTCTTAATCTTAGATTGATAAAAAAAAAACTATAGAATGTTCGGTGTACTTTGAAGCACTAAAGGAACACTGGGTCAAAGTTATATAGGAAGTATCACAATAGCACACGTGACACGTCATGACAATTCCCAGTCAAAACCGTGGACTTGTGGACGTTGCCTGATTGCGGCAAGAGTCTCATAAGAGACAGTATGATTTAGAGTCCTAGATCTCAGAACTGATCAGTAAACCTATTGATCTGAGAACTACAGTGCCATGCCTGACAATAAATTGGTTGTCAGATGTTGTAAAGCTGGATTCTTCTTTATTGTTATAATGTCAATTAATTTAAGACACATACAGCAGGGGCCCCCGAATGGCCTAGATTATAGACATCAATGGGCACAAGAGAATTGAGGAACAAGAGGCAAATAATGAAATATTGACATTGGTGTTTTCCCTTTATTAATTTTGTTACATCGTTTCCAACCTAACCTTCATGGGTTTCATTTTTATGGTAGAAAAAGGCAACAATATTAATTATAATCTCACTACAGACCTAAGGCTATTTCAATTTTTCTACATATATTATATCATTTAGCTTTCCTAAAGCCCCATCACTTTTAATTACCACATTACACAGATGAAGAAACTAAAACGTAGAGAAATTAAATTATTTGGACAAGGTTACCCAATTGTTGAGGAGCGGAACTAGAACACAAAATCTAGGAGTGCCTGGGTCCCAAGCCCACGCTCCTATTCACTACTTTGTGCTAGATGTCCTACATCAAGCTTGTCAAGCTTGGGGGACTTGTGGCATGTGATAGTAGGCAATATGTTTGCAATTGCCAAATATTGAATGCTTTATCATACCAAATATTCAGAAAGACTTCAGGACAAAGTATGCATATCTTAGGCAAAGAATAAGGCATAGTGTGTCTCTCGTAGGGAATCTCTGTAGAGTAGGTCCTGCCCATGTGTAGCAACAGTAAGGGGTTTATTCTAGAGTGAAAGAATTCTTGAACTAAGAATAGTTCATTTTCGTCTGTTATATCCTTTTGCATGAAGTCACTAATTTGAGGATTAATGTCTTTTTGTTTTTGTCACAGAGGCCTAAGCATAGTCCAGTGACAGACAGCACTTGGATTTGTCCTCTCGCAGCCTTTGAACTTGCAAATGAGGGCAAATATACAAATCATTACATTTAAGAGAAGAGAGATCTCTTATCAGTTATGGGAAAAAATGGAAACTAAAAGCTCATAAAAATGCTAATGATCATATCTTTCCCAAATACTCTGCTTAATACAAAGTTTCTTTTTGATAATACCATATAATACAAGCCTCCCTCTCGCGTGTTAATCTCCAATTCTCAGTGTGAACCTAGAGCAAATAACATAAATCTATAAAAAGATATTCTGAATTCTCTTCCAAATATAATACTTAGATAATAATGTGATTGTTCATCAGAGTAGCATGCTTCCATAGTTAGCAATGAACTCAAATGTGAATGTTTCTTCATACCAGCATTTTCTTAGTTCCCATGAACCCTCTCCAGCTGCAGTGTTTGAGAGTCTGCTACGAACATGCAGCAGAAAGGAGGCTCAACTCTAGGATGCATCTACCTCCCTCAGGTTCCATTCTTTGCTGACACTAGAGTTCTGAATGCTCATTCCTTAAATACCAACCAAGAGTGGTGGTGGAGCTGTTGTCACCTGTATAGACCTTAGGCTGGATTTAAGTGACAGATATGGCAGTTAGCTTCTATATAGATTTTAAACTTGGAACCCCGTGGAATGGTTCGAGTCCACCCCAGGGTGCTTCTACATGGGCTTTAAGTGGGTTGTGACCTGTGGCTGCCACATGCAGGAAGTAATCTAGCCTTGTTATTTATATTCAAACTAACTCCATCTGTTGCTTTGAGTTGGTTATGCTCTGACAAAAGGCGAAAAGCTTACAGGCAAAGAAATCAAAGACACATAATAACTCTGAATCAAGTGAAGGCCATGAGATATTTTTTATTGATTCTTAGCAAAAGCCTTGCCCTGAGATAACATGTATTGTCCATTTCCATGAAATAGAGAAATTTGCTAACCCACAACTAGCCTTTTTTTTAAAGTATGAACTCCTATAGGTTGTACTCAATGACCTGATCCATTTCTAAGCATATGATAAAGCATCTGCTTAAGAAAATTCTTAATAATAAAATTCCTGTTTGAATTGCTTGCATTTTTAGTTTTTTAAAAATATGTCACTATAGTTTTGAAATCCATAAAAATACAATTGCAGGATCATAATTATATAACAGATATTGTGATACTTCCTTAAAAACTGAGTGCAGAGTTCCATTATATTTGAATTTGTATTTTTGCTTTGTTAAATTTCTGTTAAAAAAGAAAAAACCTAATGTAAAATAACATTGCAAGTGGTAACATTGTATTAGATTGTTTTAAGCATTCCAAGAGGTTATTTACAACTTTGATAAAAAAGTGGCTTTGCATAAGTATGCAAAATCAAAATTTGTAGATTTTTTTTTGTTCTTGTTAATTTTTCTTTTTTGTTGTTAATTTTTTCTTGTGTTTCATTTGTTACAAAAATACTATTATGGGTTAGCAGTGATTGACTTATCCTGTTTATCTGTACCCCTCCTCCAAAATTACTTGGTGATTAAATTTCTAAATATCAAGGTTATATAAAGAAACTTTATAGAGACATGCCTTCTATAATGAGATTTTGCTAATTAGGATACTAAATATGGATTTATAAAGTCAATCCTTGGCAATCACAGATTGTTCATTCTCTTCTTTCTATCTGTTAGCTGAATCTATGCCTTCCTTGTTCTGTTTGTGCTATTGGGTCACATTTTCCCCATTTTTCAGCTATCTCCTAATTTCCTAAAAACTTTTTTCACTTCCTTTCTGAAGCTACACAAAGAAGAGTTTGTTTCCTTGCTCTGTAAGTGCTTCATCCTTCTATATTGGGCAGGCAGCTGTTGACACTAAAATCAGAGGTGTAGAAAATTTTCATTTGAACTCCATTAGTAGTGACCTATAAATTTGTGTATAGTTAGTCCAGGTGGCTGTAGCTGACAAATTTATCTGGCTATAGGGTTTGAAAACAGCTCAAAACAAAATGGCAGGCTAGTTTTTGTACTCAAGAGATGTCTCAAGTTTTTGTAAGCAACAAAATGATTCTAATCTGATGATTAGGAAATATACAGAGCATTTAACTTGAACATTTTTTATCAATGCTGTTTCCAACTTCCTTAAAAGTTCTTCATAATAAGCCCTTACAATTGTCTTGTGTCCTTTGAGAAATCAATTCAAGATCATACCATTAGAGCATACATACATACATCCATATATTCTATGTACCTATTATATTTATGTATAGTCAATAATTCTTTGAGTTGATCTATTTGCTTTGCAGCAGAGTGGCCCAGCAGATCCCTTCAGAACCCCTTGTGGTAACTGGTCCTCTTTTACTGGACCCAAACAATTTTAAGGTAAGTGCACTTCTAGAGAACATGTCCGCAGCCCTCTACCGTTCTTGGAAATATACTTAAAAAGCCTTCCTTGGCTAAGCCAGTGCAGGATAACTGGAACCTTAGCAGCAGTATTTTGTGATTTATCTTTTTATGTAACTTCTGTAATTACTTATTGAAAGAATAGCTTCCATCTTGATCATGCGCCCTCTCTGAAAACACTTGCTTTGAGAGACTTAAGCTGCTCTCTGGGAAGCGTCCATAAGGAGAGACCCACGCAAGACCCTGATCAAGAGTCATGTGAGTTGAATTTGACTGATCAAAGGTGAAGTGACTCCAGCAGTTGATTGCAACCTCTTGAGAGACATTCCTCAGAACCACCAGAAGCTTATTGAAAAACGGCATTGAAAGATAATGCAATTTTTCCACAAAGATTTTGAAGTCCCCTCACATACTCTTGGATTACTGACTCTTAAGCAATTATGTGAATTTAAAAGGTTTGCTATTTTAAGTTTTTATCGCTCATAGTAGATAAACTAATATTAGAGAAGTTACAGGCTAAGAAAAATATTTTAATTTCTAGGCAATGGAAATTGTCAGAACAGTGTTACAGGCCATCCACTGAGTGGGCCTAGGGCATCAATTAGTGTAGCAGGAAACCAAACAAGATACAAAATCACCAGAATAGTTTAGCATACCCACAATGAAACCCATAGATGCCAGCTGCTAAATTCGCCTGTGTGAACACATTTATTCATTTAATTGACTTAGAACACGTTTATGAGGGAGAGTTCTTTCTCTTTTTTTTTTCTGATGAAGGAAGCAATTCCATAGAAAATATGGCACTTTGAAGTCCCACAGATATCAAATGGCAAAGCCATTGACTCAGATTCAAGTCAAACTGGAAGTCAACGCATCCTTCACCTTTGTAGCCCCTGACAATTGCCAGCACTCTCTAGTTGAAGTGGCATGCTTACCATCTATATCCTTTTTGTTGCTTTAAGGTGGGCAGGAGTGGGGCGTGGGGATCGCAGGCAAAGTGGGGGAAGGGAGAATTCTTCTATTCCTCAACTCCCACTCAACGTAGGTACAGCTTCTCCTAATAAATAAGTGAAATGGACCTTTTCAGAGTGTAAGTATTAGCATAAGGAAATTAATAATTTTTAGTATTCATCTCATTTCACAGACTCTCCCCTAAGATGACCCCTGGTATTTTTTCACATTAAAAAGTCTCATGCTGCTGTTCACAGGTTCATCCAGAAAGATTATTTCCTTTTCCAAATCATCTACTCTGCTCATTCCTTCCATTAATTTACATAATGAAACATTAATTGTATGCCTTCTTTGAAAACATATTTTTAAGAAGGGAAGTAAGTAAGATGTTAGGTGTATCTGAGGATATTTAGACCATAAACTCTGGAGTATGGACAGTGGGGAAGTGAGTAAAGGGACACATCCACTTGGGACAGAGTATGATATAAAAAAAGTAATAACAAGGTGTAAATTATTAAGGGCTCATGGGGGATGGGGAGTGGGGAAGGAAAGGAAATATGGGGAGCTGGTACTGGGAACCTAAGTGGAGGGAGGATATTTTGGGGATGATGATGGTAACAGGTGTGCAATGTGGTCTGCATACAATTGACAAATATATATATACTTATATATATATAGACTTATATACAAATCCAGTTGATGATTGCATCAGACACTTGACTTCATAAAATACTTGGTATTCAGGAGTGATTGTTTAGTACTGAAATCTAAGTAAGATGCGGGACATTATGTAAGGAAGATTGTTTTAAGAGGTATAGTGTAATGTGTCTCTGCTCTCATCCAGTTTTTCTGAAAATTTCATCTCTATTGAAAACAGATATTTGGTAAGGAAAGACGAATGCTTCAGTTGAAAGAGATGTGAGATGAAAAAGATATTTCTGTATTAATTTTACAAGGGGCTGCTTTAGAGACTTCTCCGGCTGCAGATATCACTTTACTGCTATAAGCTAATACGAAAAGCACACGGACACACACATTCACTTCTTACTTCTTTCGCCTTTTCTCTCTCTTAACTGTGGAAGTTGTTGGGTTTATTTTCTCCAAAATACACAATGAAGAAACTGTCACAAGCTATCAACCTATGGAGCTGAGATTCTCTTAGCGATGGCTATGGTTCAACCAGGGCTTCATTTGGTTCATTCCAGTTCAGGGTCCTGCTGAGAATTTGTGTTTCCACCCTCTGATTTATGGAGTCAGTATATATAATTTAAGAAGAGCCTTATGGTGATGTAGAAGAATCACATGACAATCTTGTTAAAATGCAGATTCAGTTTCAGCAGATTTGGGGTGGAAATGCAAATTCTAAGTAGGTGAAATGAACTCTTTGAAGTCATGAGTCAAACAGGAATCATTACCTTGCGTGGAGAAAGAGATCAGATGACTACCCTGCCTGACTTGAGCGTTTACTTGTTTTTAAGCTTAGCTTCTTTAGGAACTGTGGTGGGGCAATATCAGCCTGCTACCTGCAAGGACAACAGTTTGAAACCACCCGGCACTCCATGGGAGAAAGATAAGGATTCCTACTCACCTAGAATTGCAGTGTGACTCTTCTACCCTATCCTAAAAATTTGCTGTATATCACAGTTGCCACGGTTTTTTCTTTTGTTTTTAAAGCCTAGCTTCTTTAGTTTTCATGTCTGCAGATTAATTTTAGTATCAAGATAGCAGCCTTCTTTAAAGTAAAAATGATCTGCTTTCAAATGGCCTTGTTTTCTGTGATAATAGATACATTAATCTTAAACTTTAATACCCAGAAAAATCTACAATAGTAGAGAAAGTACAATGTTTTGGAAAAGGATAGCAGCAATATTCCTGTATCCCAGATTCAATGTGATTTGTATCCCAGATTTGCTGTGATTTATGTTTCAGCTTAATTTCTCAATTTGTTTGAGCATTCTTGGTTGTCATCAAATGTGCATAAGCACCTTACTTCCTATTCTCATCCCAAGTTCAACCCTCAAAATGGTGAGTAAACAGTTATTTGCAGCTTGCTTAACCTTAGTATGACCGAAGTTATCAAAATGTAAAGTTGGTTGAGAACTTAATAAACATCTGGATATCTCAGGGTAACATGTTTTGGTCTATTTTTAGGGAAAGAAAACCTACCCCAAGGAATTGGAAAATGAGCCGAAGAAGTGGTTGGTCTGCAAAGGGGATATCAAATATAATTTCTTCTTGTGATCCTTTAAGAGACAAATAGAAATGATGATTTTAGCAGCTGTGGATGTTACTGGTAATGTGGTCATAAAGTTATTATTAGTGACTCTGGAGCAAGTACATTTTTGATCTCTAAACTGTCCTACATTTTTCCTTGGCATGACATGCTCCTCCACACACCCCAAAAGAGAATTGCTCACAATTAGAGTCTCACCAATAATTTCTGGGAAAGCTTGATAGTCCAGACTGTTGATTCCCCAAAATCCAAGATATTGTAGCACTGCAATAGCTAACTGGCTCCTATCTTATTAACTAGCTTAATTTTCTCTTAAATAGATCTACCAATTATGATAGGACCAAAATTAGCATTATCTCTAGCATCATTGTTTAAGATCTGAACTAATTTGACTTATTCTACCCTTGGAATTTGTTGTCACTGCTTCACACTCCTCTGGTTCTTGTTCTTGACCTAATATTATTTAGGTGCATGAATTAATCTATTCCAATAGGACTTAAATATTTTTATATGTTAGTGGTCTTTACATCTTTCATTCAAGACATCCAAACATTTTATGCCAAAATATGAGAGTTCCCTAGCCTGATAGCAGATCTATCTCACTTTATACTTGTGGGGCAGAAATAATAACTCTTTATGTACTGCCACAGTAGATCACATGCTTTTCTATCAAAATGGAAAATTAAATAAGAATAAAAACCTAGGGATACTAGAATCCTCTCATCTGCTGACAGCATATTTCCCAGCAATCTGTCCTTTTAGTCATGCTAAAACTACTTGCAATTAATGAATATCATAATTAGATAGGTGAACAATTGCATAGTACTTTTTATGAACCAAGTTCTTTTGAGGGGGGCGACAGGGATCACTGCCCTGGTGGGAGTAGGAGGCCCAGCCTTGCTCCTGGAGAGCTGCTGCTCGATTTGAACTGCCAAACCTGTGGACCACAGTCCTGCACACAACCACTACATCACCCGGGCTCAGCCTGAACCAAGTTCTTTTGTAAATTCTTTGCAGACATTAATTTTTTTAGGCATCACTGCCCTCTGGTGGTGGGAATAGGAGGCCCAGCCTTTGCTCCTGTGGAGCTGGAATTGAACCTCCCTCCCAGTGGGCCGCAGTCCTGTTCACAACCACTACGCCACCGGGGCTCAGTCGCAGACATTAATTTTTATGATTACCTATTGAGGGAAGTGCTTAACAAATAAAAACATTAGGTCTCAGAGAAGGTAAGCAACTTGCCATAAGTCTTATAGGTATCTAATGAAAAACATTTTATTTGTTCTCAAGATGTCTTCCTCCAGACTACATTATTAACAACTATGTTCTACTTTCTGAAAATAAAACATAGAAATTTTTGAGCTTTTTCTCTTGTGTATCAATTTCTTAGGTGACCAATGGCAGGCAATGTGCATCCCTTTTCTGCATTAAGAAAGATCAGAAGGCAGATGAGAGGTAAAGAAAGAGACACTCCACTTACTAGGGGCTTCTTTTTTCTCTCTACATATTGCGATCTATCCCAACTTTGTATTTTTATAGGTAGAAATTCTGAAAATTGAGCCATGAGATAAGGGAAGTTCAAAAACATTTTCTTAAGTCACAGAATAAAATAAAAGGCTTTGTACTGTGTGTATGTATGTGTATGTATATATATATATATATCAGGGAGTATATATTTAAAACCAGGGATATGTGTATATATGTATATACACATATATACACATATATACTGATTTTAAATATATACTCCCTAATTGTTCTTTTAATAGCATAACCTCTAGTTCCCAGGAGATATAGATAAGGTAAATATTATATTTTTATTGAAGGGAGTCTAAGCACATGGAGAACCCGTT
Organism: Nesogale talazaci; assembly: GCA_004026705.1. Classification (NCBI taxonomy): domain Eukaryota; kingdom Metazoa; phylum Chordata; class Mammalia; order Afrosoricida; family Tenrecidae; genus Nesogale; species Nesogale talazaci. Next base: position 5,366 of record PVJH01037753.1, on the reverse strand, counting down.
GGGGTGAGTCAAATATTTCCTAAATTGATTTCTTTCCTCTTGTGGCAAAAAAGAGGACATTACCACATCAACAACAACCCGACACATTCCTAAGTCTTTAACTAATTTCGAGTTGTTGTTTTTGTTAGGTGTTATCCAATGAACTCCAACTCATAGCGACCCCATTGTCAACCGAATGAAACACTGCATGGTCGTGTTCCATCCTCCCAATTATTCCCAGACCTGAGCCCATTGCTACAGTGCCTGTGTCAATTCATCTCATTAAGGGATTCCTCTTTATCACTGATGACACATTTTGCCAAGCATGATGTTTTCTCTCCCAGCACTGTTCTCCCATGAAGTATGTGTTAAGTATGTAAGATGAAGTCTTGCCATGCTTGCCTTTAAGGAGCACTCTGGCCTGACTTCTTCCAACAGAGATCAGTCTGTCCTTTGAGCAGTGCATGGTGCTTTTAATATTCTTCTCCATCATCCCAATACAAATGCATAGATTATTCTTTGGTCTTCTTTATTTAATATCTCCCTTTCAAATGCATATGACACAATGGAGATTATCATGGACCAGGTCAGGCAAACCTTAGTCTTAAAAATAACTTCTTTGCTCCTTCATACTCTAAAGAGGGCTTGTGAAACATACTTACCTAGTATCTTTGCAACTCTTGACTGGGACTTCCATGACCACTGGAGGTCGATACAAGCAAGACAAATGCTTGATAACGTTAACATTTTCTCCATTGCTCATGATCGATTCATTGTTCAGATTTTGTCTACTTCTGAGTATTTTGGTCTTCTTGACATTGAACTGTAATCCATAATGATGGCTGCAATCCTTGATCATCATCAGCAGGTCCTTTGTCCTTTAAATGCTCCTCACTTTCAGCAAACAAGGTTGTGTCATCTGTATATTGCCAGTTGTTAATAAGCCTTCCTCCAATTCTGATACCACATTCTTCATATAAACCAGCTGATTTGCTCAGCATACAGATTGAATACGTATGGTGAGAGGGTACAGCCTTGATGTATACCTTTCCTGAGTTAAAACCGTGTAGCCTCACCTTGTTCTGTTTGCACAACTGCCTTTTGATCCATGGACAAGTTCTTCAGGAGCACAATGGAGTGTTCTGGAATGCTCATTTTTCTTAAGATTAGCCAACCCTATTCTATGGCTACATAAAGTCCATATAGTTAAATGCCTTTCCATAGTCAATGAAATATAGGTAAACATTTCTCTGGCATTCACAATTCTGAATGAAGATCCATCTGACATCAGCAATGCTATCCCAGGGCTGAGCCACGGTGGCATAGTGGTTGTGTGTGGGACTGTGGTCCACAGGGTTGGTGGTTCAAATCCAGCAGCAGCTCTCCAGGAGCGAGGCTGGGCCTCCTACTCCCACCAGAGGGCAGTGATGCCCCGCCCCAAACAAACCAACCAACCAAAAAAGTGATATCCCTTGTTTCATGTCCTCTTCTGAATCCAGCATGAACTTTTGGCAGTTCCCTAACAATGTATGGCTGCAAACTTTTTTGGATGGCCCTAAGCAAATTTTTTCTTAGATGGATTACAATGATAATGTTTTAAAATGTGTACATTCTCTTGATGATTTTTCTTTGGAATGAGTACAAACATTGATTCCTGCCAGTCAATTGGCCTTCCAAATTTCTTAGAAAAGATAAATGAGTGCTCCCAATGATATTCTTTAGTTTGTTGAAACATTCCAGTGGTGTTCTATCAATTTCTGGAGCCTTGCTTTTGACTACTGCATTAAAAAATATGAACTTCTTCCTTCATTTCAACAGTGGTTCTTGTTCATATACTACTTCCTAAAATGGTGGAATGTTGACTAATTCTTTTTGGTACAGTGACTTTGTGTATTATTTCCATTTTCTTTTGATCATTCCTACTATATTCAATATTTTTCCTAAGAATCTTTTAAGATAACATCTCAAGGCTTAAGTTTGCTCTTGAGTTTGTATGCTGGTTTTTCCTTCCATTTGGATTATCTGATTCTAGGACCTTGCCCATTTTGTTATAATATCTGCTTTTTATTCTGGAGCTGCCCTTTGAAATTTCTATTTAGCTCCTTGACTCCACTCTTTCTTTCATTTGCTTTAGCCATTCTATGATTAACAGAAAGTTTCAGAATCTATTCTGACATACACTTGGACTTTTTGTTTCTTTCATGTTTTAAATGACTAATGTTTTCTTCATGAATAATGGTCTTGATATCTTCCCATCACAATTCATCAAAATTTCTATAATTAGTTTTCATTGTGTCAAATCTATTTTTAGATGTTCTCAAAATTCAGTACAATAAACTCAAGGTCCTATTTTGGCATTCATGGACTGGTTGTAGTTTTCTGCAGGTTTATACTGACCTTACATATGAGCAATTGATGGCCTCTTCAAAATTGGATCCTGGTTCAAGTTTAGCTGCTGACATTGAACTTCTGCATCATGTCCTCCTAGTAGTCAATGTGATTTCTGTGTGTCACATCTAAGGAAGTCTATATGTATTAGTGCCATTTATGTTATTCAAAAAAAGGTATTTGCTATGAAGAACTTTATCAAAACTTTATCACATGACCTCCAAATTTATTTCTGTTCGCAAGTCCATAATTTCCTAATTCCATCCTCTTTGCTTCCTACTTTTGCGTTCTGATCACCAATAACTATCAGTTTGCCTTGATAGCATGTGCCATCCATTTCCAAATAAAGTTCTTGGTAGAATTCTTCAACTTCTTAAACACTAGCCTTTATAGTTGGTGCATACAAGTTAAATTATAGTACTATTGAATGAATTTCTTTGGAGTTGGATAGATATAATCCTGTCACGGACAGCATTGTACTCCATGAGGGATTTAACAAGTCTTTTCAATAATGCATACTATGACATTTCTCTTGATTGTGCTATTCAATAAGTCATAGGATTTTATAATTTAAAATGGTCAATATTAGTCTATTTCAGTTCACTAATGCTTAGGATGTCAATCTACACACATTCTGTTTCATTTTTGACAACTTCAATTTTCCTTAATATATACTTCCTGTATTCCAAGCTCCAATCATTGGAAGATTTTTGCAACTTGTTTCTCTTTATCGTGAGTTGTGTCCTATAAGTAAATGAAGATCCTGAAGACTCCATATCCACAGGCTTTACTCTGTGCATGTCATCACAGTTGACTCCCCTCTAATAAATCAGCTGCTCTTCAATTACATTAAAAAGTGTCCTTGGACCTGAGGAGCCCATCTGTCAGCAGTATCTTTGACAATATTCTGCTTTCTTTGTTTAGGCTTTCCATATTTGGAAGGGCTTCAAAGCTATGCAAACGTTTTTACCTTATTCTTCCTCTGAATTTGGGAGCAGAGTCCTTTTTCATTGTCTGCTCATAGTTTGAAGCTTGTTCAGTCTGAAACCTGTTCACTTTGGGTGGCCCTACTGGCATTTGAAATCCCAGTGACATAGCTTCTGGCATCACCACAACACACAAGCCTCCAATGTATGACACACTGACAGACGAGTGACAGACTTTTGTGTAGACTTATATAAATATCTGAAGAATTCTTAGTTAATATCTTTTTATTCTTTTATTCCCCCCACAGGAAAATTAAACCAAACAACAGAACCGACAAAATAATCCTGGTGGCACAGATGGTTAAATGCTAGGCTAATTGAAAAACAGGCAGCTTGAATATGACTAGTCGCTCCAGGTGGAGCCCTGGCCACCTAGTGGTTAGGAGTTGGGCTGCTCACTAAATGCAAGGTCTGCACTTCAGAATCTCTCGCTGCTGCACAGGAGACATGGGCTTTCTGCTTTGGTGAAGCTGCAGTCTCAGGAACGCACGGGGAGGTTCTACCCTGCACTATTGGGTAGTTATGGGTTGGTATTGGCTCCATGGCAGTGAGTTTGGTTTCTGGTTTTGAGTGACTCCACAGAAGACAGTCATGACTATCTGTGTCTGTATAAATGACAGCTAAGGACACCTTCTAAGCTGTACCCCTCTGCTGTATGGGGCCACTATGGGTTGAAATTGACAAGATGGCGGCTAACAACAAGAAGTCAAGACTAACCTTTAATGGATAAGAGAATCTGGCTCCAAATTCCGATTGCTTTTATCTTCACGTGCTGTCAAGTAAGTTCCCACTCACAACTACCCTGTGTAAAGCAGAGAAAAATACCCCTTGGTCTTACACCATCTTAATAAGCAATGGCACATTCAGTCCCAATATTGTAGCTGCTCTCTCTCATTTGGGGCCTTCACTTTTTCTCAGACCCTGAACTCGGCCAATCATGATATCCTCTCCAAGGAATTCATCCCTCAAGTTATTGGTCAAAATGCATCAGACAAAAACTCACCATCTACCATCCTGACTTCTAAAGATCATTCTGTCTGTAGTTCTTATGAGGCACATTTCTTCTTTTTCTGCTAGTCCATGGTGTATTCTGTTTTCTTTACCTGTACCACAATCAAGTGCACTGACCCTTCAGTCTTCCTTCTTCATTGTCCAATGCTCACATACATTTCAGCTTGTGAAAACATCAAAGCTCTAAAGAGGTGCTTTGTAGTTGATAGACCCAATGCTGTACAGTATTTGATTTCATGACTACTGCTTCCATGGACATTGGTTATGGATGCAAGTAAAGTAAAATCTTTAAAAAAAACTTTGATCTTTTCTTCTCTTATCATTATGTATATTGTTGATCTAGCTGTAAGAATTTTTGTTACTGTAAATTGAGGCTGAGTACACATTCAAGTCTGTAGGCTCTATATCTATCAGTAATTATGTCACATTTTTTTCCAATTTCAGCTTTCAGGGCTATATCATTCATATGTCAGAGGTTGTTAGTGTGACTTGTTACAATTTTGATGCCACATTCTTCTTTGTAGAGTCCAGTTTGTCAAATTACTTGCTTACTATACAGATTGAAAATATATGTAACTCACAAAATATTACTGCTATGGTTTGACTACATACATATGTGAGTTCACTACAAGCAACACACATTAAATATGTCTACAAAATTGAATGTATACAGACAAATTACCTCAGTAATACACTTGCCTTAGTTTCATTAGGGAGCCTTATATCTTTTTTTTTCCCATTCATTTTTTTTTCAATTTATTTTTTTTTAATTCATTTTATTGGGGACTCATACAGCACTCATCTGCAGGCCTCATCAGGCACTACACAAGATTTGCAAGAACAGGTAGATTCTTTAGCAGAAGTAGTATTACAAAATAGAAGAGGTTTAGACTTACTTGCTGCAGAGCAGGGAGGTATTTGTTTGGCTTTACAGGAAAGATGCTGTTTCTATGCCAACAAATCTGGAATCGTAAGAGACAAAACCAAGTGGCTGCAAGAAGA